>SKCR01040476.1:0-105032 GCA_019454045.1 Zanthoxylum bungeanum | reverse complement strand
ACCTAATTTTTCAATTTCTTCAAATTGGACAAATTAGACCAAATTGGTTAAATCAATTACTTCAATCATGTTTCTTCCATCCAATCAAAGTATCAACACAATGAAACAACTCAAGATCAAATCTAGGTCATCTAAGAGTGGGTCAACAACTCTAGATTAGCAACATGGTTTCCAAAACCTTAAAAGAAAGCTTATAACTACAATAGTCACAACCTTCCTTCATCATACATGCTCAACACTTCCATCAAAACTTCCATCAACAAAAACGCAAGGAATAAAGAAAGAAATAAACCTAAAGACATCATCTGTTAAAGCCTAGATCCTAAGGAACATTTTCCTTTCTAATAGCAAGTTGGAAAAACTTACTAAAATCCAAGCTTTCTTTGATTTCTTCTTTCTTTCTCACAAGCTTCCTTTGCTTCCATTAATGAAGTTTTTCTTTAAAGTGTATTAGGTTCGAAAGAATGAAATGAAAAAACAATATATACTTGTATCAAAATGGCCTTGGCCGAAATTCACTAAAGGAAATACAAGTTTTGTAATTTCAATTTCATTTCACTTTACATTTAATCAACTTGCATAAATATCTTAATAACACTTTATTAGATATTTAATTAAGTCAACAAATGCAACTAAGAATAATATAACTCTTATATTTTAAGTGTATGGCCGAAATTATGAAGAAATAAAGGAAAAAGATATTTTTATTTTTCAAACAATTTTGAACAAATATCTTAAGAAGTCAAAATCAATTTGACAACCTTTTCCTTTAATGTATAAGTCAACAATTGCAACTTATAATCATTTCCTAACTTCATCATTTGGTGATATATTTATATTTTAATTATATTAATCATTTAACAATTAAATAATTAAATAATTAATTAAATACAAATATATCAAATATATCAAATATATGTATTATATTTACTTTAAATATCTCAAATACATATATTAATGATATATGTCAAATAGCTTTATTTGACTATTTATTAATGTGTATTTAATAATATCATATATTAAATACAAATACACATTAATTAGGAAATGACGGTTCGGCCCGTTCGCATGTATTTTTCGTTTAACGATTAAACGATTTATAAATAATCATCATTATTCATAAATGTTGCTCTAGTGCTCTACGAGTATGTTTCATTTTGGACTCTCTAGATTCAGGTATATCCGTCACGAAATCCAATTTCATGTCCATAATCTATCCACCCGTAGATTATGACGATCACGGATAAACTAGCTGAATCATACAGGTCGAGGTCATTGCATACGTATAATCCCTCCGTCACAAGTATCCAGATAATCCCAGAGATATAGATGTGAACGTCAAATCTCTATAGGTATTATCTCGTCGACGTATCTATTAGCAATCTTTAAATAACACTCAGAACTTACTTCCGATGTATACCGTGGCCACAGATTTAACAGACTGCTAATATATATGGACTACCTATGCTCTGTACACAGAACTGACGGATCCTATCTTGACACACACAGGATATCCTGAGGATCGATCCACACCCAACGAACAGACGGAGGTCTGATCTAAATAGATCGGTGACGTGACTGCCATCTAAGTGTGGAGGATGTCTCATACATCCACAGTGGTGTCTCAAGTCGAATGACCACTATGCTACTCAACCCGAGAAGATTCTTTTTGACGTTGGTGTACCATCCATTAAGAATCTTCGGTGAGCCGTTCAGTGTTTATCCACTATAAACACCTACACGTCTATACGAGTCTCCATAGACTCATGGTTCATTGGGATAAACCATCGGACCAAGTCTCGATATACGACATGTACTGGTCTCAACGGATTTGACTAACTGACCTGTGTTAGCAAATCTTGACCAGGAACTATGTTTGATAATATTCATATAGCAGTGACACTTCCCAATGTCAATTACAAACTAACTTTGTAACTGTGTACTGCATTATATATTATCGGGCCTTTGTCTAATATATACATATCACTAAACCACATTTAGTTTCAATCTAATCGTAATCAGATCGAATACGTATATAAGAACAAGAGGTGCAACCATAAATAAGTAATATTATGGAATAAGAGGATGTTCGTATTCATGAATCAGACATAAATACTATCCGGATTGCGCTCTGAGCACCAACCCCAACAATTTCTAATCTATACAGCTTCTTTAGCAGCTTCTAAAACCGCTATAAATTCCGCCTTAGTGGTGTAATCAACTGTTGAGTCTTACTATGAACATCGCTAACTAATTGCACCAAATTAAGGGCAAATATATCCGGATGTAGACTATCTATCATCTGAATTTCCTGGAAGTCCCCTTAACCTGTAGCTCATCTCCTTCATATATCAGAAACTTATCTTTAGTACCCTTGGTAATATTTCAGGATATTTTCATGGTTGTCCAATGATCATTATCTGGATCAGATTGATAACTGATGTCAGGTCTAGTACATAACATACATAATGCTTCCTAGAAGCATACAACAAGTTAGAAGTTCTAACTCTCTCCACCATTTTCTTTTGAAAGATGTATGTCATATCAGAAAGGTATTTTTACTACCTAACAGTCATTTCTAACAATTTATCTATGTACATCAATTGCACAACTCTATAAGCTACATAACTATATCCCATTAGAGCCTTATACCTAGTATATAGGAAGCTTCACTCATATCTTTCATGGAGAAGTTCTTGCAAAGGTAGGCTTTCACACTTTGCATTAATCCTATATCATTTCCAATGATATAAAACAAGGAATGCTATTATGCTCCCATTCACTTATTTATAAACACACGGTTCTTCCTCGTTCTTGATGATTCCAGATAATCTAATTATCTCATCAAAACGACGGTTTCAATCTCTAGTTGTTCCATATAGATATCCTCATAGAGGAATCCATTTAGGAAAGCGGTTCTCATATCCATCTGCCATATCTAATGATATGCAACAAATGCATAAAAGAATCC
Source organism: Zanthoxylum bungeanum (assembly GCA_019454045.1). NCBI lineage: Eukaryota > Viridiplantae > Streptophyta > Magnoliopsida > Sapindales > Rutaceae > Zanthoxylum > Zanthoxylum bungeanum. The sequence continues at coordinate 102,061 of SKCR01040476.1, read as the reverse complement.
TAATGGATTTTAACATAGCTACTGGTGAAAAAGTTTCCTCATAGTCAGTCATAGGACATTGAGTGTAACTTTTAGCTACCAGTCGGGCTCAAAGGTTTCCACATTTCCATCAGACCCTCGCATCCCTTTTGTAAACCCATGTACAACCAATAGGTTTAACTTCTTCAGGAAGTACAACCAAGTCCCAGACTTTGATTGTCATGTATAGAATCCATCTTGGACTTCATGGCTTCCTGCCATTTTCTCGAATCGATATCCAATATCGCATGTGTATACGTAGTTAGATCTGTTTCCTCCAAGAGGAGAATATCAAAACCTGTGTTGTAAATCATTCATCTAGTTGGATCTCTGGTTCCATCTCAGGTTCCTTATTGTTGGGATCAAACTCATCAAGTTTAATCTTTCTACAATTCTCACTTTCTCTCAAAAGTTCATTTTCAAGAAAAGTGGTAAAGTGAACAACAAATAAATTTCGTTGCTCAGAATCGTAGAATTAATATCCTATGGAATTATTAGGATATCCAATGAACCTATATTTATACCCATTGGGTGCTAGTATATCCTGCTGCGCAACTCTAACGTATGCAGGACAACCCCAAATCTCTAAGACTTGGATTTCTACGGAACCATATCTAATATGAGGTCATAGAAACAGTTTTGATGGAACTCTATTAAATATATGGGCAGCAGCAAAGCATGACCCTAAAGGTAATATGAAAGATCTGTATAGCTCTAATAGATCGCACCATATCCAATAAAGTACGATTTCTTTTCTCAAACACACCATTGTGTTGAGGAGTTCCTGGTGAACTATATCGGGCGATAATTCAATTCTCACTAAAATAGCTTCTGAATTCATTGCTCATAAATTCACCACTTTGATCTAATCAAATGCGCTTGATGAATTTAATGGTTTGTTTTACTACTTCGTATCAGAATTTTTTGAACTTGTCAAATATTTCTGATTTATAAACATATTCATATCTTGACTTATCATTCGTGAAAGTCACGAAGTATGTAGAAAAATTATGAGCGACATAATTTAATGGACCATATACATCACTGTATATTAGCTCCAATAAATTTTCAGCATGGTGTCCAACACCAAAGATTGGGCCTATGTCATTTTCCCTAGGAAACATGACTCACAAATCAGATAAGGATCTAAGGTAAGATTTTTAATCAAACCATCCTTTACCAATTTTGTATAGACGTCTAACACCTATGTGGCCCAATATGATATACCATAATTCAATATTATTTAATACAGATCTAATACTTGTATTTTCCTCTACATTAAAGGCATCTCTATATGTTTCCAAAACATAGTGAATGTTTAGAAAAGCACCTTTAATATATAAACAAAAAACCCCCACTTTAATATTTATTTTATATTCCTATTTATCTAATATTGGTAAAGATATTATTTATCTGATAATAGAGGATATATATTAACAGTCATGTAAATCTAATTTACATTTAATAGACATATCCATATCTAGACTTATCATCCATGAAAGTCACAAAGTATGTTGAACCATCATGAGCGGCATGATTTAATGGACCACACACATCGCTATGTATTAGCTCCAATAAATCTTCAACTTGGTGTCCAACACCAAGAAATGCGGCTTTTGTCATCTTCCATTGGATACATGACTCACAAATAGGATAATGATCTAAGGTAAGATTTCAATCAAAAATCATTTACCAATTTGGATAGACGTCTAACACCTATGTGGCCCAATCTCATATGCCATAATTCAATTTTATTTAATTCAGATTTCCTACTTGTTTTTTCCTCTACATTAAAGACATCTTTCTATGTTTCCAAAATATAGTGACCGTTAGATAAAGAACGTTCACATTTCAATAAATTCTCTTTATCATATAAACATAAAGTTTCATCCTTAATGTTTATTTTATATCCCTCTTTATCTACTATTGGTAGTGATATTATTTATCTGATAAGTGAGGGTACATAATAACAGTCATGTAAAGCTAATTTACATCCACTGGGGAGATCTAGAACGACCGTTACTATGGCTTTAACATCCAATTTCTCGCCATTGCCAACTCTAAACTGGATATCCCTTTTATTCAGCCTTTTTTAACCCCTCATGACCTGCAAGGAGTTGCAAATATGAGTAGGACTTCCGGTTTCTAACACCCATCCACTATTTGCATTTAAGGCTAATGTGATGTCAATAATAGGAAAAATACAAAGCGTATCTGAAGGTCCTGCTTTTTCTTTTAGCTCTGGACAATCATTCTTCTAGTTTTCAGACTTCTTGTATTGTAGACATTGATCACAAGCAGCTTGCGATTTTATACCTTTGCGCTTCTTAGAGTTCTTATTTGATATCTTCTTCTTCCCCATTTTGATTTTCTTTGACTTCCCAGAAGTCTTCGAAGAGCCAGCTCCACCATGGAGGTATAAAGTGGGATTGCCTTTCCTTAAATCATGTTTTGTCGTGCGTAACATGTTATGAAGTTCTTCATAGCTGACTTGCATTGAGTGTATATGGAAGTTTAACACAAAGCCAGCATAAGTTCTAGGCAAAGAAGACAAAATCAAATTACGGCCCAATCGTTCATCAATCACAATGCCATATCGATCCAGATATCGGATCTGGACAATCATGTTCAAAACATGAATGCTGGCAGCTCTTCCATTCTTGAGTTCAGTATGAAACAATTCCTTAGACCACCGATATATTTCCATCTCTTGATTTACCTCGAATAACTCCTTGAGTGTTCGCATAATGTTCCAAAGATCTGGTACCTCTATGTACTGTCTCAACAAATCTGGAACCATTGATCCTAAAATATAGGATTTCACCTTCAGGTTATCATCCTTCCATTTTGTAAAAGTTTCTCACTCTTCAGGAGTGGAGTCGAGATCGATTTCAATAGGCAGTGGATTGATAGTTACATAAGTCAACTTTTCAAACTCCAAAACAAGACGAATGTTCATTTCCCATTCAAAATAGTTCTCATATCTTTTTAGTTATTAGAATCCAAAAGTCTCAACATTGGATTTGCGATAACCATCTACAAGATAATATTTTAAACAGTACCAAAATATTTTTCATTTCAAAATAATAACACTAATTGATTATGGAATTTCAAATCTATTAGCACCCTCCCACTACTTTACATAATTATGTAATCTCCCTTAACGAAAAATAGAAATTTGACTATCAAAATTTCATAGCGGGAAGTGGATAACCATGACATTTACTCCAGCCTCACACTATGGATGGTATTGGCCTTTATAAACTCATTAGGTAGACCTCCAAGGTCAATCACATCACGTGACTCCTAGTTTGGTCATGAACCATTTCTTATCATCACACTATCAACGGTCTTGGATTAAGACATATTCTAGGTGTATACTTGTCAATGTGCACTAATGAGATTCGTATGTACACCCTAACAATAATAACGGTATTGGATGACTGTGTTAACCCATCACACTACATCTAATGCTTTATCGGAGCGACCTAAGTTTCGAGCATTTATACCCTCACACTATCGACAGTCTTGGATATAAGTATTAAGAACTCATTCATCTACGTATTTAAAAAACAGACCATCCGATAATGCTCCAACATTACTAATATTATTACTTAAAAGTAATCACCTAATCATATGAGATTCATGACAATCAAGTTATTAACATGCTTGGGTCAAAATTAAAATTTTAATTTAAAACATGCAATGTATATCCAATATGACTTATGCATAATTAAATTACCATGGTATATATTCAAAAACATGTGTTGTGTGGTAAAGACCTTCTCTGATACCATTCTGTTGGGACAGATGTGGGACCCCTAGGGTCGATCGGTTCCCCGCGCAAAGGAAGTAGGTCTAACCCGTAGATATCAGGAATAAGGGTAATTTTGAAATATTTAATGAAATACTATATTCTATTATGAGTGTATAGGAAAAAATCAAGGCTGAACCGGAGTGTAGAAACTCAAACATGGGTAAACATAAGATTTATCGCACACGTACAGTGCGCGCTCGTACTGCACGCGCTACAGTACGTGCGCCCACTATGTGCATTTCCTTTTTTTTTTTATTTTTTTAATTCATTTCAACATTACCTTCAGCTCTCTTTTTAGAGAGCTAAAAGAATTAGGGTATTTTATCCTAAATATTTTTGTTCTTCCCTAAACACTTCAAAAACACTCAAAATTAATTATTAACATCAAAACCAACATCAACACATGTTATAAAATAAAAATCATATTTTTCAAAATATCAAATATTTTTACAAAAATATAAATTTATTCTAAAGACGCACTTGGGTAAATTTTGAATCCAAAACACAAACCAAATTAGAATCTCACAATGAAATGACTCATTAACAATTCTAGATCACTCAAAGGTGGTCAAGGGATTCTAGAATGGTAGCCTTAGCTCCAAGCTATTATCTAGAATTCCAAACTCTAATTTTATGTCTATGTCCAACATAAATATTTTGACCCAATTACAAGCTTATTCTTTTTATACTTCCAAAGCATCCTAACACAATTAATTAGCCTAATTTTCAACATTATGTATCTAATACATAATTCATCACTATATATCTCACTAATGAAACATATAGTTTTTGGAGAAGATCAAACTTACCTAGTAAGGTTGATTCAAATATCCAATCTACTTCTCCTTGTTGAAATGTTGTGGAGAAAATCCAAAGTTAGGAAGCTTGACTCAAAGATCCAATCTTGATACCAATACTAGCAAGCTTCACTCCAAGATCCAATCTTGATTTCTCCTAATTGAAATGTTGTAAAGATCTCACAAAGCTTCTCTAAACACTTCTCTAACTTAGGCTAATTTCTCTATTTCTTGCTTGTATTTTGCTTTCTCAAGCTTAATTAAAACCTTCATAAAGCTTGCTATTTATAGCAAAACTTAGGAAATTTTTAATTAATAAAAGTTCTAATAAACTTTTACATGGACTTAATCTAATTTGTCCAAATATGCATAATTAGGTGTGACTAATCACATTTGTATACCACTTTGATTTAATCCAATTAAATCAAGACAAAGATTAAGAAATATATTAGTTCAATATTTTACACTTTGATTTAATCCAATTAAATCAAGCCAAAACCACCTATAATTACATACTTGCAATTACCATAATATCCTCAAATGGTAAAGGTAATTATGAAATTACGACAAAACCATTGTGTAAATATTAAATTAATCCAATTAGGTCAAAGTAAGTAATCAATGTTATCCAATAACACTTGATTATCTTTGTTGATAATTATAATATCGAATATGATCTTTTATCAAAATTAATCGGCTACCCAAGTGCTCAATGAATACATTTAATTTTGTGGGACTCTATAAGTTCAGATATGTTCGTCATATAAGCCTAGCTAATATGTATGCAATTCGGCCACCTCCGAATTCGCGAAGAACACGAACGAATTTTCTGAACTATACGAGTCGAGGTCATCACATATGTTTATCAATCCCTCTATCGTAGGCTATCTGAGTTGTGCTTAGGAAACATAGAATACACCGTCAAGTTTCCGAGGCGCACATCTCATATCGACATGTCCACGATTCTTTACAACTGATGCGATCCACCATAGGTGATCGATTGTGGCAAAAGTTTTAAGAATCGTGACTTACTTACATGGATACCTAAACCTCTTATGGTACACATACATGCCGATGGATTCTATCTTGATTCACACTTGATTAACGAGTGCATCGGTCCACACCCAACGAACATCTAGAGGTCAGACCATGAAATGTTTCTAACATACATGGCGTCAAAGTGTGGAGGATCTTACATAAAATCAATATTATCATATAGTCAAAGGATTACATATACTACTCAACTCGAGAATATTCATATTGACGGTGGTGTACTACCAACTATTCAGAATCACATGTGAGTCATTCAGTGTTCGGTCCAACCAATACCGACACGTCTATACGAGCTTACAAAGCTCATGGTACTTTGGGTTAAATCATTGGAACTCTAATTCCAATATACGACATCTGCTAGTCTTTTAGGTTATAGGAATTTGACCGTATTCCAAAACCAACAACTATGAATATTTACTTTAAGAATAATTTACAATACTAATACTTATCCCATGTCGGATCACCTAGTGTCCAGTATTACTACAAGAGGTCGATGTCATTCTTAGCATATTTATATATCAATATAATATGCATAATGATAATACCATTAATAAGGTATGAAATAAAAATATAGTTATTATATTAATAAATAATAAAATAAATAATATATTATTCGGATTGGTGCTCCAAGCACCAACTCCAACACTATGTCGGGCAGATCTAACGCCGAATTGAAGGAATGAGTGACCAAGTTGGAGGCACTCGTTGAGGAATCTAATCAGGAGTATGTTCTTCCTTGTTTTCGTTGATGGAGCAATTAAAAGATAAACTAGTAGGCCTTCTAAATAAATTTGAAGCGCAGCGAACTGATGCTGAAAAATATATTGCTGAAGTCACCAAGGATTGTGTGGATATGATGGATTCATGGAAGGTGAGTAAGGTGGAGATGATGAGGGAAATCTACCCCTTAATGAGGGCTATGGGGCGTGGCCAACCTGCTGGGGGTGAAACTGCGACCAAACTGAAAGTTCCTGAACCGAAACCTTATGGTGATTCTCGAAATGCGAAAGAATTTGAGAACTTTCTATGGGACATGGAATAATACTTTAAGGCTGCTTATGTTCTAGAGGCGGAGAAAGTCACCATCACTAGCATGTACTTTTTGGGTGATGCGAATTTATGATGGCGAACTCGGTTAGATGATAGACACATGAGATGCACCCAATAAGGAATTGAAGGATCAGTTCCTCCACACCAACACAACTTGGATCGCAAGAGAGACTTTGATAAACTTGAAACATATGGGTTCCATTCGAGATTATGTGAAGCAATTTAGTTATTTGATACTTGACATAGGAACATATCCGAAAAGGATAAATGATTTAATTTTATGTCCGGACTGTAGAATTGGGCGCAAAATGAGTCGCTAAGTATAGCGACGGAATGTCAATTCCGTCACTAAATATGGAGACATAATTAATAATTTGTCTCTATATATAGCGACGTAATTTAATTCATCGCTAAATAGTGACAAAATTTATTTCCGTCGCTTTATCTAGAGAGAGAATATTAATTCTGTCTCTTTCTATAGCGATGGAATTAAAATTACGTCCCTAAATTAGCGACGGAATGGACATTCCGTCACTAATTTAGGGACAAAATTAAAATTTCATCTCTATATATAGAGAAGGAATTAAAAATCCATCGCTATTTTTCCCGCGATTTCATTCCCGCCACTATTAGTTACAGAATTTTGTCCCGTCGTTAAATTCCATAGCTAATGTTGTAATCCATTTCAATTCCATCGCTATTCCATTTCGAACTGTTGAAAGGAAATATTTCGTTGCTAATTTCCGTCGCTAATTTTTCTTGTAGTGCATTTCTTCATTCAGGCCAAGGTTACCATGATGCCTTATTTAGCGGGTCTTCTCATTGGTGATAAGGACTAACCATGTTTTGTCATTGCTGTTGGCAAATTATGCGGGAACAAGCAAGTTGATTGACAAAGAGAGTTTGTCTCAGCCTTACAAAAGGAGAGTGGGTTGAAGCGAGGAGAGGAACCATATTTGGCGGCACTCATAGAAGTCAAAGTTGGAAAGACAGTGGAGGTCTGACCGGTGTAAACACACACGTATAACGCAAGCGCACGTATCGTTCAAGTAGTATAAAAATATCGATCCCACGAGGACTTAATTCCTACTATTGTTATTAATTTTTGATACTATTTATTAACAAATATCTAATTATAAGGAGAAGGAAATTGATTACTTTTGGTTGGTTGAATGTGGATTTGCTAATTAAAATAAAAACAGACTCAAAAGAAAATACTAAGGAAAATAAAAGAAAAGACTCAAAGATCTAGGGTCGTGACTCCACACAATATTATTCTAAAGATGAATTGATTCTCTTACATATGTGTAATAAATCAGTTTGCTAACCTGGTGTAGGCACTGTATTTTTGCATATAAGTCCCAATGATGAGTCCCGTATGGAGACACTACCTCTTTAATTGTGAAAGCCGTGGGAAACGGAAGTCGGAAGGGAAGAATCAAGAATTGACACATTGATGGATTTAATTCGCTGGATTAGCTTCGGGTTCGCTTGTTGGACCTTTGTTTCAAAACACACCCTTAGCCCAAACCCCCGCAAGACACACACCAAGCCCACACATCACTAAATCAAACACCCAAGCCCACCAAATGGACCAAGCCCACACACCCAAATCACTCTAAGATACACGCCCAATACACCTTCCAAATTAACAAAATCACACATTAAACACATGCATAAATCAAGCCAAATTCCCTTCCTAAATTAAAGAAATCCCATGGATCCCATTCCTAATTAAATCAAATCATATCCCTAACTAAAAAAGAATAAATCAAATTAAATCAAATCACTTCCCTAATTAAAAGATTTTTCCTTATCACATACTAATTAAAAATATCTCCCATTAATGCACAAATCCTTTTCCTTCTCAAACAAGGATAACCCCCATCCCTTTGCCTATAAAAAGAACCCTTCACCAACACATTAAACCCCTGGCTCATTCTCAAGAAATCAACCCTAATATTCTAAGCCCATCTCCACTCGGCAACACACCGGCACACCTCCACTCACATTGCTTTCATCAAACCCCTCACGCATACCCTGGTCCATTTACGCATACACTCACGAAAACCCTAGCATCTCTCTAAACTCTCTTCGTCTCTCTCCCCAAACCTAACAAGACCACGACATCTTCATCCACTCAAACTAAAGAAAAACACTAAACGAACTGCCTCCCACTCACCAAACAACGCAAAAACCCTATCACGCCACCTGCCTCTCATTCATACTGTCCCACTCACGTAGCAACACACAATGCCTCACGCAAGCCATTCACCCATGCACGTAAGCCCTTACACTGCCCCTTTACGCATCAACACAAAGCTACTAACCCACACAAAAAGCCACCTCAACAGCCTTCTCAATCCCACATCGACAACCTAAATTCCCCCTCATCAACTGCCCCTCAACTTCACGCTAAAGCTCCCACAGCAGCCACCGGCCTTCACAACAAAGCCCTCTAACCAGCCAACCTTAACACAAACAAAGCCCCCCTCCAAACTGCCGCACCTCACCCTCGAACAGCCCCTGACCTACCCCTGAAAACTGCTTCATTCATTGCCGCAAGAAACCTTCACTGTCCAGCCCTAAAACTGCCGAGAATGGCCCTCCCTGCGCTGCATCTTTTGAGGGCATGAACTACTTAGTAAACTGTCCAGTTTGCCGCGTATATAGCCCATGAAAACACCTCCAAACAGTCCCAAAACTGCACTAAAACAGTCCAGAAACTCCCCCAAAAACCATCAAAAAACCGCAGCCCCCAAACCCTCTAAAACCGTAAAAACAGTGGCCTAAATTTCCGCAAAACAGTGAGCCTAAACCGTGACCAGAAACCACAGCGAAGCGGAGTAAAAACAGCAGCCCGAACAGCGAAACAGCGAAGGAAAATGTTGAACCAGTGAAACGGAGGAGTTGCGGAGCATCAACCCTTCCAACAACCGCGTACCACACTTTCGAGAGACGATAAAAGAGGTTAGACCTGAGGGCACTTTATTTATTTATTATCCTTTATTTTTATTTATCTTAGTACTTTATTTCGCATGAGTATTGTGGATTGGTGCATGATGTGAATTCCGGATGAACGGAATATGTGTTCTCTCTTCGGTATATCGAATGGAAACCCGGACGTAAATTTCTTAGTCGAATCCGAATGGACGGTATTGCGGTTTGCACTCGGGATACAATGCCACGTACCACTTGAGAGACACATGTATTTCGTCTCATCCAACCTTGTATTCGAGCATGATTTAGTCTAGTAGGTTATTTATTTATTTAGCATGATTAAGTCTAGTATGTTATTTATTTTTAAGCATGATTATGTTGCTTCTTTATGCACAATTTAATTATTTGTTTCGCATTAGGAATTTAGTTTACCTTTGTGTTTAAGTGATTATTTATTTATTCTTTATGTTTGATGATTCAACATGCTTGTTGTGTGATATTGTATGCTTGCCGTTATAATGACTTACTTTTAAGGCATGCAAACTTAGACATAGGATTTACTTTGATGAATGCGAACTAGATCTAAGTTACTCTTGAGCATATATGTTGCGTAGATTCGGTTAAGATATTGCACAAATCATATCATTACAAGTGGCATAAGTAAGGGACCATTCCGAACCCAACAGTTTGAGGTCTTCTCTTGCGAGGAGTGAGTGCGGCCTTAAATCACATTTTCCCGGTTCACACCGGGTGGCGACTCCATGTTATTTCTCCGGTTTAGTTCCCCCGCGGGCTATTCCGTACTCCCAACTAGGCCGCGAGCCTAGAACAACGTCGTCAAGTTCTGTGTCCTACATTCCGGTGACTCCACTGGAGATAGAGAATCAGCCCCGAAATCATGTCTTGTGATGTTTATGATTCGTGCTTTAGTTAACCTTGTCTATAGTGGGTTTAGGGGGTTTAATCAAAGACACTTTTAAGGCTAGGTAATGGTTTGGTGTCTTCCTTCATTCACTACCTTTCTATAAGGAAAAGCTGTGAAGGCACCTAGATAATCATCTACTCGTAGCCTACTGTGATGGACTAATTTGGAGGACTCATTGTTTATTCCTGTCACCAAGCGATAAGAGCCTAAGAGGCTTGGGTATTTAAGAGAGTTCGCTCCACCCTCCCTCTGGGGAATCTTCAATAGGAAATCCATTTGACAGTCAGTCACGTATCATAACTCGTTGGCACGTACCGTAAGGTATAAAAAAGGTGCGCTCACTTGGTCGCTTGAACCCTTGAGTGAGGAGTCCTAGTTGTGGGCAATCCTTCACCAGCGGGGGACTTTGTCTATAACCATATAAACCCACATATGAACTGTAGTTGTGGGACCAATAGAATCTATTCTGTTATGCTTGCATTTAGGACGATGTCATTTGGATTCAGTTGGACTTTTTGTCATGAGGTATGGGCTTGTTGGGCCATTTAAACTAGGACGAGTCCGTGCTTTGTGGAAATTGGGCCAAAAGCTTCTAAAATACCAATGGGCCATTTTGTGTTTAGGCCCCTTATTATTCGAAGTTGTTTAGTCATGTTATCGCAAAGGTGTAAACCTGTTGGGCCTTTTCAACCGGGGAAAGTTTGCACCGCGCAATAGTATGATTGAATACTTTAAAATGATAATGGGCCGACTTATATATCTTATACATCATACTCATCTCATGCATACACGCATCATGTTAACCCTTTGTGTCTTAAAAGCCATCATAGATATCCGTTGGGTTAGAAAAAAGATTTGTCAAAAAGAGTTTAGCAAATATGGATATCGAGAAAAGGAAGCCGAGAAACAAAAAATTTTACGACAAGGATAGAAAGACCACGATGGGCCCGAAAAAAAAAAAGAGAAAAAAAAGAAAAAAAAAGAAAAAAAAAAGAAGAAAAAAAAAGAAGGAAAAAAGAAATTGTTTGTTTTTAGTCCTTGATAGTTAGACATAAGTCCGATGATGAAATTGATTGCTTTAGGGTGAAACCTTAGAAACGATAAACCCTTGACGTGCTTTTATCTGATAATTTGAGTAATTTATCTATGTTGGACTCGTAAGCACTTGATTATGGTTCTTAGCAGTGAAAACCTGAGTAGTTAGCAAAGTGACTAGTTGAAGAAATTGTAGGTCGGCAAATGACCTTTTGCTTAGATGTCTACCTTGATTTGCTTATGTTATGATGTGTGGTATGGTTGAAAATAAAAGAAAAGTCTCTAAGAAAAAAAAATTGAACCACCTATAACCGATAAGCGTGAAGCTACCCATGGGCGAGTATTAGGACCACCATGAGGAGAAATGCTACCTTAAAGGGTAGGTGTGTTGAAAAGAAAAAAGAAAGAAAGAAAAAAAAGAAGAAAAAGAAAAGAAAAGAAAAAAAAGAAGTTCAAAATGAAAAGAAAAAAGAGAGAGACAAAAAAGAAAGAAAACCATACCACATTGAGCACAGAAAAGCAACTGCAAGCATAATTGAGACATCTAGGTTGGTTTGACCCATCGATCCCATTTTTTGACGAAATCATTGAGTTGGCTCACCTGGGGATGAATCTGCAAAGGAACCTTTGCACACACACACTTTGAGTCTGGCTTAGATCATTTATTCAAAGACTTGGATTTGAGTTGCGTTGAATGTTTTGAAGGTTCTATGGTTTCATTACTGAGCATTCTGTGAGGGCAATAATATGTGTAACTATTGGGACTATTTCGTAGAATGTGATATAGTATGATGATATGGAATGACACATCACGTGGTTCACCTTGACCTATTATAAGCAGCGAAGAGCGGAAGCTAAATCAAGACTGGGGGTGACCAGTCTACCACCCCGTAAATAAGGGAAACAACGAGATCTTGAGCCATGAGACAAAAGAGAACCAACCAATCACCAGAAGAGAACTGGCAGAAGGAAATTGCAAGCAGACCCAGGGGCGACCAAAGACTTTTGTAGGCAAGAAGCACCGAAGAGCACAAGGAAGACCTAACCCATCGGGATAGGAAACACATTCATGCATGCATGCATACATGTCATATACACGCAATCTTTGTCTTGTTTTTGTTCACAGGTTCTAAAGAAAAGGAGAAAGCGGCAAATGCAAGCCAACCAGAAACAACAACATAGCATCATTAGTTTCGGGAATGAATCCCAGGGCCGAGGCCCACACTATCAGCAGTTTGGGGAATGAATCCCAGGGCCGAGCCCCACACTATCAGAGTTTTGGAATGAATCCGGGAAAGAATCCCAGGGTCGAGGCCCACATCGTCAGAGTTTTGGAATGAATCCGGGAATGAATCATTGGGTCGAGGCCCACATCGTCAGAGTTTTGGAATGAATCCGGGAATGAATCCCAGGGTCGAGGCCCACATCGTCAGAGTTTTGGAATGAATCCGGGAATGAATCCCAAGGTCGAGGACCACATCGTCAGAATTTTGGAATGAATCCCAGGGTCGAGGCCCACATCATCAGAGTTTTGGAATGAATTTGGGAATGAATCCCAGGGTCGAGGCCCACATCGTCAGAGTTTTGGAATGAATCCGGGAATGAATCTCAGGGTCGAGGCCCACATCGTCAGAGTTTTGGAATGAATCCGGGAATGAATCCCAGGGTTGAGGCCCACATCATTAGAGTTTTGGAATGAATCTCAAGGTCGAGGACCACATCGTCAGAATTTTGGAATGAATCCGGGAATGAATCCCAGGGTCGAGGCCCACATCATCAGAGTTTTGGAATGAATCCCAGGGTCGAGGCCCACATCATCATAGTTTTGGAATGAATCCGGGAATGAATCCTAAGGTCGAGGACCACATCGTCAGAATTTTGGAATGAATCCGGGAATGAATCCTAGGGTCGAGGCCCACATCGTCAGAATTTTGGAAAGAATCCCTGGGTCGAGGCCAATATCAGTATCAGTATCAGTTTTGGGGATGAGTCCCGGGGGCGAGGCCCACATCAGTATCAGTTTTAGGGGCGAGGCCCACATCAGTATCATTTTGGGGGCGAGGCCCACATTAGTATCAGTTTGGGGGCGAGGCCCACATCAGTATCAGTTTGGGGGCGAGACCCACATCAATATCAGTTTGGGGGCGAGGCCCACATCAATATCGATTTGGGGGCGAGGCCTACATCAGTATCAGTTTGGGGGCGAGGCCCACATCAGTATCGGTTTGGGGGCGAGGCCCACATCCGCATCGATTTGGGGGCGAGGCCCACATCAGTATCGGTTTGGGGGCGATGCCCACATTAGGATCGGTTTGGGGGCGAGGCCCACATCAGCATCAGAATCAGTTTGAGGGTCGAGGGCCCACTACATCATCAGTTTTGGGATGCGTCCCCGGGTCGGGGACCCATTACATCATCAGTTTGAGGGCGAAGCCCACATTGTCAGCGTTATTGGGATGCGTCCCAGGGTCGAGGTGCCCCCATTGTCGGTTGCAGTTCCGGGATGCGTTCTAGGGTCGAGGGCCCACTGCATCATTAGTTGTAGTTCCGGGATGCGTCCTGTTGGACAATTATGACCCATAGCGTCACTATTTGTACAGATCATTGTGTTGTTGTACAAATTAACTATGTGACAAAGGAGATTGCACTCTTATCATTTGTGATTAGATCACCTAGATATATAAATGATAGGAGGTCCATATGATTTGTTCCTGGACTGAGAATGATATGAGATAATATCAGTCCACGAAGGATAAATCATTAAATATCCCTAGTCAGAGTATTATCGAGATTGGACATCGATAAATACGTAAAAGACTAGTATTGCACTTGTGCATGTTGTGAGGGCACAACAGCATAGTTCTCGTATATTTGGGTATAGGATACTCATGCAAATGTAATAGGAGGTTGTGTTTTACCGATGGTACGGGAAACAGCTTCGCTCTGGATTAGACCCCTCGGAATTCCATTGGTAGTATGACTATGTGTCTATGGAAGTCCGAAATCAGGGTAGGTGTATTTGGTCTTAACCTGAGACTTGCACCGCTAATACATACGACAATCAATATACTTTGGTTGAGGTCGCCCAGGGCTTTAACCGGTTCTGTGTACGCCAATGCTGGGTATATTGAGAATCGTAGTGTGTTGGGTGTGATGTTAAGACAGAAGTGTCACTCCAGCCATATGGAGATGATGGTCACGTAGGATACGGTACTGGTTCTCTTTAGTACTGCAGTCATCGGGATAAAATGACAAGGTCATGTTTATCCGATATAGAGACTAGCTACCAGACATCCGACATGTGCTTCGTACGGGGCAGACACGATTCCAGCCCCAGGCCTAGCACGTGATCATCCGATACTGGATCGAAATACGCAATACCACGTATACTACGCCTGATATAGATCGCTTATTCCTGTAAGCATGTTTCCGGAGAATTGGGTAGGCATGGCGCTTTGCTAGAGGCCAACCTTGTCTTGTGAATCGGTGTAAACGTAGTACGAGGTACTTACGTGTTCGGATAGTCCGACGACCCGATTTACTGCCAACATATCCGGGGATCTCATGGGTCGCTTCCCAAAGATTCACCGATGACGTATGACTCGCACTTTAATTAATCTGGGATTAATTTAATGAGAGAGAAAATTAATCTGGGATTAATTACAGAGATATTTTATCTGGGACAAAATATCAATTAAAGAGAGAGATCGATTAATTTGGAATTAATCGATTAATTAATATATTCGATATATTAAACGAAATTGGATTTCGACGCGGAATTAAAATTAGATTTTAATTCGGGCGAACGAATTAATTTAGAATTAATTCGTTAGCGATGTGAATAGTGATTTCGCTAGCCGTAATCATTTAATTACGACGCAACGGAAAATTCGTTAATTTGGAATTAGTGAACCCGAGCCCGGGATTGTTTGCGAGCGCATTCGCATTTCGAATGCGAGTGCGGCACACAAGTCAAATCAAGCGTCAAATCGCAAGTCACATCAAGCGTCAAATCACATGTCATTTTGAGTGATGTGACATTTGAGTGATTGATGTGAGTTGATTTGTGAGATGAAAAGAAGCATTAAATGCTTTGCTTTTTGAAATTGAAAAGGTAAATGATTTATTTAATTTTTGGAAAATATAAATAAACCTTTTACATTTTTTCTTTTTTCAACTCATTCTCTCTCTCTTTTACGGTTTAGGGCATTTTGGAGCCAAAAACTCTCTTCTCTTTCCTCTATTCTTCTTCACGATTTCTTCACTGGTTTTGTAGCAAAACCGTGAGTCCAAGAGGAGAAAGACTTGATTTTGTTGCAAGATCTTTGTGCTAGCACACTCTAGGAGGCATACAAAGGTGTTAGGGAACCGATTTCGTGAGCTTGGAAGCTTGAAGCTTGGAGCTTCAATGGTGTCTCTCATGGCCGAACCTTGGAGAAGCCGAACCAGTCACCACCGTGTAGTCCTCCATGTGCTCAGCTCACTGCCGAGCAAAGAGAAGCAGTTTGATTTTCATCTTCGTTGCATCTCTACCGATCCATGTGAGTTTTTCCGCACCTTATTTGGTTGTATTCAACTCGTTTTTATGCTTTATAAATGATCATTGGGACTTGATTGAAACCCAACACGTCCCAGGGTCGAGGACCCACTACATCATCAGTTTGAGGGCTAGGCCCACATTGTCAGCGGTATTGGGATGTGTCCCAGGGTCGAGGGCCTACTGCATCATCAGTTGTAGTTCCGGGATACATCCCAGGGTCGAGGACCCACTACATCATCAGTTTGAGGGCGATGCCCACATTGTCAGCGGTATTGGGATGCGTCCCAGGGTCGAGGTGCCCACGTTGTCGGTTGTAGTTTTGGGATACGTCCCAGGGTCGAGGGCCCACTGCATCATCAGTTGTAATTCCGGGATGCGTCCCAGGGTCGAGGACCCACTACATCATCAGTTTGAGGGCGAGGCCCACATTATCAGCGGTATTGGGATGCGTCCCAGGGTCGAGGTACCCCCGTTGTCGGTTGTAGTTCCAGGATGCGTCCCAGGGTCGAGGGCCCACTGCATCATCAGTTTTAGTTTCGGGATGCGTGTTGGGTTTCTACGGTCTAATCGGGATCGTTTTCA
This sequence comes from Zanthoxylum bungeanum, assembly GCA_019454045.1. NCBI lineage: Eukaryota > Viridiplantae > Streptophyta > Magnoliopsida > Sapindales > Rutaceae > Zanthoxylum > Zanthoxylum bungeanum. Next base: position 85,304 of record SKCR01040476.1, on the reverse strand, counting down.
AGCAAGAAATATACAAGTGAATACTCGAAGAAGTTACAGAATACTTACATCGATCGGCTTTTGTGACGCGAGGAACAACAAAAACTTTTTATGCCCTTTGAAACTCCTCTAAGGCTCGGCAGTGGGCTATTTTGAAGTTCCAAAAATTCGGCCATCTTGGTCCTCCAAGCTCCAAGCTTTTGTGTTGTGATTCCAAACTCACAAGTGCGGTTCCCTATCACCTTCGCAAGACCCCGAATGTGTGCTAGCACTTGGTAATTTTTTCCAAAAAAATCACCTTGCTTCTCCTCTTTATTCTCGGCAAAACCAGTGAAAATGGAGGAAGAATTTTGCCCATTGGGCGAGAGAGAGAGGGAGAGGAAGAGAGAAATGTGTTAAGTGTTTTTGGTTGTTGGAAAAATGAGTGTATCTAATACACTTTCTAAAAGTCAAATACCAAATAAAATAATAAATGATAAATGGCATTTAAGCTTCCAACAACTCACATCAATCACTCAAATAAAAAATGACTAGTTGTCACATCACTCAAAGTGACAAGTGATTTGACGCTTGATGTGACCTGTGGGCCCCACTCGATTCGAAATGCGAGCGGCCCCGTAAACACTCCCGGGCTCGGGTTCGTTAATTCCAAATTAACGAATTTTCTATTGCGTCATAATTAAATAATCATGCCTAGCAAAATTACTATTCACGTAGCTAACGAATTAATTCTAAATTAACTCGTTCGCCCGAATTAAAATCTAATTTCAATTCCGCGTCGAAATCCAATTTCGTTTAATATATCGAATATATTAATTTATCAATTAATTCCAAACTAATCGTTTTCTCTATTTATTAATATTTTATCCCAAATAAAATATCTCCGTAATTAATCCCAGATTAATTTTCTCTTTCTACTAATTAATCTCAGATTAATAAAGTGCGAGTCATACGTCATCGGTGAATCTTCGGGAAGCGACCCATGAGATCCCCGGATATGTTGGCAGTAAATCCGATCGTCGGACTATCCGAACACGTAAGTACCTAGTACTACGCTTTTACCGATTTACAAGACAAGGTTGGCTTCTAGCAAAGCGCCATGCCTACCCAATTCTCCAGAAATATCCTTACAGGAATATGTGATCTATATCAGGCGTAGTATACGTAGTATTGGGTATCTCGATCCAGTATCGGATGTCACGTGCAAGGCCTGGGGCTGGAAATGTGTCTGCCCCGTACGAAGCACATATCGGATCTCTGGTAACTAGTCTCTATAATCGGATAAACATGACCTAGTCATAATATCCCGATAGCTGCAGCATATAAGAGAACGAGTTCCGTATCCTACGTGATCATCATCTCCACTATGCCTGGAGTGATACTTCCATCTCGACATCACACCCAATACATTACGATTCTCAATATACCCAGAAGAGGCGTACACAGAACCTGTTAAAGCCCTGGACGACCAAAACCAAAGTACATTGATTGTCGCAAGTATTAGCGGTGCAAGTCTCAGGTTAAGACCAAATACACCTACCCTGATTCGGATTTCCTTAGACACATAATCATACTACCAATGGAATTCTGAGGGGTCTATCCAGAGCGAAGCTGTTTTCCATACCATCGGTAAAACACAACCTCCTACTACACTTGCATGAGTATCTTATACCCAAATATATGAGAACTATGCCGTTATGCCCTCACAACGCGCACAAGTGTAATACTAGTCTTTTTCGCATTATCGATGTCCAATCTCGAAAATACTCTGACTAGGGATATTTAATGATTAAAAATTCGTGGATTGATACTGTCTCATATCATCTCAATCTAGGAACTAATCATAAGGACCTCCTATCATTTATACATCTTGGTGATCTAATCACAAATGATAAGAGAGAAATTTCCTTTGTCACATAGTTAATTTGTACAACAACACCATGATCTGTACAAATAGTGACGCTATGGGTCATAACTGTCCAACAATCTCCCACTTGGCCTATAGCCAGTCATTCGAGTGTCATACACCCAAACTATGTACGGTTCGCTCAAATTACTGAGAAATGACTTTCGTCAGCGGATTTACATGATTATCATCTGATGCGATTTATATGATCATCACATCGCCACGATGTATGATCCGAACGAATCAGATGAATAGTCGAAGTATATATCTGGATCGTTGATGAGACCATTAATTCTTTAGCATGCGTTGTAGCCTAGATCAGCTGCTAACAGAATTATATCTAATCTAATTAGATTTATTATCGATCCAAAAGGCTTCTATTGCTGCCTCAGCTGCAGCAATAATCCATTTTTGTTGTTTATTCGGTAACAGTATCTTGCTTGGAAGATTTCCAGCTCACTGTTCCGTTATTCAAACTGTATAGTACCTTTGTGCGACTTATAGTCATTTTTATCGGTTAGGAAACTTGCAACGGTGATCCCAGTCACTTCAAGTTATCCTTCTCCATAGTTTAAGACAGCATCCTTAGTTCATCTAAGACACTTAAGGATGTTCTTAACATCAATCCAATGACTATCACTTGGATTGGCCCGATTGTGACTCCATATGCTCAAAGCGTATGAGACACCAGGTCGCGTACATTTTTCAATGTACGAGTTCTCGGAGAGTATCAACAACTTTTAGATCTATCTCAGTAGATCTTTATTCCTAGAATAAATGTTGTTTCTCCCAAGAATTCTACGGAGAATTTTCATGAAAGCCAAGCTTTCACCGATTGTATTATGGGAATATCATTTCCAAGAAATGACATATCATCATTATTTAGGACTTTCGCTGTCAGTGCGCTCCCACTAACCTTCTTATATACACAAGAATCATTTTCGTTTTGAGTTAAAACATACACCATTATGATTACATCAAAACGATAATTCCAAGAACTCTATGCTTGCTTCAATCCAAACATGGATCGAATAACCTGCAAACTTTGTTTGCTAGTTATGGTACGACAAAATCGACAGGATGCTATAAACATTCTCTAAAAGGTTTCCGTTAAGGAAAGCGGTTTTGGCATCCAGCTGCCATAATTCATGAATGATACATGCAGCATTAGCAAGCATTATCCAAATGGATTTACCATGGCAACAGGTAAAAGGTTTCATCGTAATCGACACAATGCTAATGACGATACCTTTTCGCTACAAGCCTAGCTTAGTACGTTGGTATGTTGCCTTCCATGTATGTCTTCCTTGAAGACTTATATAGTACCAATAGGCACAATGCCTTGGGATACAACAACTAGTGTCTAAACATAGTTGGTATACATGGAATCCATTTCGGACTCATGGCACTTTGCCATAATAGGGAGTCGATACCTTGTATCACTTCCTCATACGTAGTCAGTTCGTATTCCTCAATAAGATTGACATCTTTACGAGGTGAGATCAGAAACCCATACCCTAGGTTGTTTTCTGACTCTCTCCGACTTATGCGGTTCTTGTGTATTCGAAGATTATTGGTATAGTTTCATCCTTGATGAACTATTTGTGTTCCATTAAGGAATCGGTGCCTTGAATAGTATTACTCCGATTTTCATCGAGTTTTACTATCCTCCCACTTACCACTGCATATAGGTATTCCTCTTAGGAAAATCGCATGGCGAGCAACAATTACATTGTTCTCTAGTGAGTTGTATAAGTACTATACTTTGGTTTCCTTAGGATAACCACAACTTACGCACTTATCCAATTTGGGTTTTAGTTTGGTATCATCCAAACATATGCCTAGCATTCCCAAGTCATCAGGAATGAGAAAACCTAGTTTCTTTCCTGTTCATATCTAATATGAAGTCTGTTTAACAGATTTTTATGGAACCTTATTCAAAATAAGTTTTGCACTGTTAATGCGTATTCCTTGAAGGAAATGGTAGCTTAGAGCAACTCATGATTAACCTTATCATGTATAACAAAATTTGGTTTCTCCGTTCGGACACACCGTCAAATTGACGTGTTCCGGGAGGAGTCTTTATTGAAAGAATACTATACTCTTTCAAGTATTGAGAAACTTATTGCTTAAGTATTTTCATCATGATCTAACTGTGATGGTTTTATACTTTAGCCGATCTGTTTGTCTATTTCGTGTCGAAACTGTAAAAGTTTCAGATTTGTGTTTCAAAAGAAACTCATAACCATAACGCGATGCCACATCCGTGTAGGTCACGAAATATTCATATCCACCTCTATCCTAGCTAGATATGGGCCCACCTACGTCACTATGAACAAGGGCTAACAGATCGGTGGCACTAGCACTTTTACCAAGTAAATAGTGTTTTAGGCACTTTGCCCATTAAACTAGATTCGTAGACTTTATTTGAATAGAATCAAATTCATCCTAGTACCCATTCTTCAAAAGTGTGGATATACGAGTCTTGTTAAATGTGTCCCAGACAATAATGCCACAAATAAGTCTCATCTGATCAAATCAGTTTGAACTGTTAGTTCGTCATATTATATGTTTGAGATTTATTTATATTCAAAATATAAATTCTGTTATTCACATCTAATGTGTTTATCTCAATATCATCTTTATAAAATAAAACACTTTAGTGCTCTAGAATATAAAGGTATACCCACAACGGGTTAAACCCTGATATAGAGATAATGTTTCTAGTCAAACTAGTTACATTCTAACAGTTTCCTAATTTAAGTACACACCCGAAGGGTAGTTCCTAATATCTTAGGTTTCTACGGTTAAAACAGCGACTGTCGTCCCGTTTCCTATTCGTAGATTAATCTCATCTGAAGTCAGTATCCTGCTCTCAGCAGATTCTGCACATCAGCACATATATATATGTACCACATCCAGTATCTAAAATCCAATTTTAATACTAGCAGTGAACATATTTATGATAAACATATTTGAAGTCAGAGCATTCCCCGTTCTTCAATTCCTTCATGTCTGCCTTGTCCATACGGCAGTCACACTTCAGTGACCCCGTTTGCCACAGTTTAGGCAGACATTTTGGGATATGTCCTTTGTCTTCCCAGAAGATTATAATGATTTTGCCTTTGCCCATTTTCACACCCAGAAGCCTTTGGCCAAGCCTTGGCCATCCGGAATGTCGAAATAAGATGCGCTTCTTGCCTCATTGCAAACTATGGCTTTGTCTCCTTGAGAATAGCCATTAACTCTCCAAGAGTTTACTATTGCAATTTAGTACTTCAAAGATCTAAGAATAGATCTACGAAGATCCTTCAATTTCAATATCATAATATAAGGATCTAATCCTTAGTTTTGATTAAGAAATTAAGGAGTCTGTTTGGCAAGCTTAACGGATTATGCACTAAAGTTATCATCACATGAATATTCCAAATATCGTGTTCCACTATTTGCTCAACTCCTGGCTTAGGCCTAATATGTTATTTTATCAAATAAAGTAACTTATTAGTTTTCAAGACTATCCTGAAATTTTATTCCCAACTCGAAAATTAAAGTCGTTTAAATACATTTTCACCTAGGATTATGTTTTAAACACTAATCTTTCAATTTATCTTGATTCTAATAGTCCAACTATTTAATCAACGATTCAGGTACTATTTATTATAATGATTACTATAGTCTAACTATATAATCAACTATAATTTAATAGATTAAATTCAATTATATTGATTACTATAATCCAATTATAAAATTAACTATTAATTGAAATAGTTTGTATACAGTCCAACTGTTTATTAAAAACAACGATTAATTATTAGTCCAACTAATATATTAATTTATTTGACATAATATTTGAAATGAGCGCGTATGGCAAGTTACTAAACGAATATTGCAAATTTAATACTTGCCTCCCACTATTTTTCGGCGAGCCTCTAACCCTATGTGGAGTACTCGGGAAACCTTGTTTCCTAGTGGGCTAGGATCCCGTTAAATAAAACACAATCTTGACTTTGGCCAACAAATTAAATGATAATTAACTAGGTAGATCTCTAAGATCAATTGGATCCCATCCAATTCTTAGATCCAGTAGGTGGACATCCAAGTCCGAAACATATATCTTATATATGCCAATATATCCAATATATTGCATAACCTTTTTCCTCTGAATCAACTAAGCCTTGGCTTTGGCACAACAAACTTAGTGATCCCAGTTAAGCGGAACCCATTGACCTTGGAAAGCTTCATAATCAATGTCGATGGATAAGAAGTGATCTTGACTTTGGCCAACAAATCACAACTTGGACAAGACACCGATATGGAACAAAGCCTTCATGATTCAAACACATCCTCGACGGACAAAGGTATTGACTTTGGCCAACAAACCAATGCCAGTCTTGGATCTTGAGTAAGAATCACTCAATGGAAGGAAAAACGCTTAATATGATGTTGAGGGTTTTTCGCGTGCAAATTGGCAACCAATTTGTTATCTTTGTTAAGGTCTCATCATCATACACCTTTAAACATGCATTCTAAACACATAATAAGGCGCATATAAATAAATAATAATGATATGCGGATGGATACTTTAACATATTGTTCCTAGAATAAATCTCTCTATTTCCTCTCTCCCGCTAGCACATGTATTACTTCTACCCAATTATATAAAACTTCTAAAGAAACCTCATTTACATTGAGGGGAATAGGTGAGAAGAGAAATACACAGAGTCAAGAGGTAATAGGCTAGACACGCAGGTCCAATTAATAAATTCTAAATTTATTACAACAATTTTCAAAATTGCCCCACCCATCTAATATCCATTCGATATACATTATTCATGCATCGCAACATGTATTCACACAAGAATGTTATCAATCAATATAATCCAATTAATTAATCTGATAATTAGTGACCATCCAATGTTCAAACAACGATTTGATTTTGCTCGAGTCAAACTCGTTTTGCGAATAAGTACTCAAAGTACAAATTCTTGAATTAAATTAAACTACAACATTAAATCCAATTTAATTTGCATTTAATACTAATTCATTATTTATTCCAAATTAAATATTACACTTTATTAAAGAACCTTTACGACTTAGATTCTAAATCTAACCGTTACGGGTCTCAAGCCTGATTAACATCCAATGTTAATTTAATTAAAGTACAATGGGCTTTTAATTAATTTCTAAGGCATGGACTTTTGGTCAATATGGGTCAAACCCAAATACCAAAGCCCATTTAAGGAATCACCCTTATTTGCCAAGAAACCAATTTAGGCCCATTAGGCCCAATTAAATATTAAAGGTCATTAGTCATAATTGGAATTTATGGATATGGTTTTGGGCCCAATTGGATCCAACCAATTTAGCCTAAACCCAATCTTGGTACAACCAAGCCCAATAAGCCCAATTACAACTTTAAAAGCCCAATTTCCAAAATAGGCTCAATTAATTAAATTACCAAATTCCAAATTTTATAACTTAATTAACCAAAGTGTATTGACATAATTATTACCCATTAAACATTTCTAAAACATCAATTTACACAATTAATTATGCTCATTATGAAAGTGTTCAATCAAAGTCCCAAGGATCACAAATCATGCATAAAAAACCACATATGAACACATCAAATGAGGTGGCGGAATCAACTCACATTGAATTCGGTTTTGATGGATGAAGAACAAGATGCGTTTTTAAGCTCCCTCCAAGCTCGACAATGGCTTCTTCTTGCAATGGGCTGTGCGATTTGGACTGGTTTGGCTTCCTCCATGTTCGGCCATGCATGAACTCCATTGAAGAGATCCATTGAAGCTCCAAGCTTCAAGCTTCCAAGCTCACAAACTCACTTCCCTATCACCTTTGTATCACTCAAGGTGTGTGCTAGCACTTATCATCTTCCAATTTGCTTCTCAAAGTTTCGGTTTTGACCAGAAAAGGAGAAGAAATCGCACCATGCATGAAGGAGATGAAGAAGAAAAAGAGAGGAAGAAAATGAGAGGGAAAAGGCTCTTTTCACGTGAAACCGTGAAATGAGAGAGAGAAAAGCAAATGCTTTTTAACTTATATTTATATTTTATTTCCAAAATAAAATCAAATACCAAAAGCCTTTTCATTTACCAAGTACAAAGTCAAAAAGGCAAAAGGCTTTCATCATTTCACATCACTATTCACATCACATCTATTCACTTTAATAAAGTGACATATTGTCAAGTCACATCACTCAAAGTGACAATTGATTTGACGATTGACGCGACTAGCGATTTGACGCTTGATGTGACTTGCGTGCCGCGCTCGAATTCGAAATGCGAATGCGCTCGCAATCACTCTCGGGCTCGGGTTCGCTAATTCCAAATTAACGAATTTTCCGTCGCGTTGTAATTAAGTGATTACGCCTAGCGAATTCACTATTCACGTCGCTAACGAATTAATTCTAAATTAATTCGTTCGCCCGAATTAAAATCTAATTTTAATTCCGCGTCGAAATCCAATTTCGATTAATATATCGAATATATTAATTTTACCGATTAATTCCAAATTAATCGTTCTCTCTCTTTAATTAATATTTTATCCCAGATAAAATATCTCCGCAATTAATCCCAGATTAATTTTCTCTCTCATCGAATTAATCCCAGATTAATTCTATCTCTCTTCTAATTAATCCCAGATTAATCAAAGTGCGAGTAATACGTCATCGGTGAATCTTCAGAAACCGACCCATGAGATCTCCGGATATGTTGGCAGTAATACGATCGTCGGACTGTCCGAACACGTAAGTACCTCGTACTACGTTTATATCGACTTACAAGACAAGGTTAGCTTCTAGCAAAACGCCATGCCTACCCAATTCTCCAGAAATATTCTTACAGGAATATATAGATCTGTATCAAGCGTAGAATACCGTAGTATTGTGTATATCGGCCCAGTATCGGATAATCACATGCTAGGGCTGGGGCTGGATAAGTGTCTGCCCCGTCCGAAGCACATGTCGGATGTCTGGTAACATAGTCTCTATAATCGGATATACATGACCTGGTCACAATATCCCGATTGGTTGCGCAACACTCAAGAGCACTAGTACCATATCCTGCGTGACATCAACTCCAATATGACTGAAGTGACACTTCCGTCTCGACATCACACCCAATACACTACGACTCTCTGATAAATCTAGAAGCGGTGTACACAGAACCGGTTAAAGCCCTGTACCACCAAGACCAGAGTTTACCGATTATCGCAAGTATTAGCGATGCAAGTCTCAGGTTAAGACTATACACACCTACCTCGATTTCGGCCTCCCATAGACACATAGTCATAATACCAATGGGATTCCGAGGGGTCTATCCAGAGCGAAGCTGTTTCCCGTACCATCGGTGAAACAAGACCTCCTATCGCACTTGCATAAGTATCCAATACTTATATATATGAGAACTATGCCGTTGTGCCCTCACAACGCGCACAAGTGCAATACTAGCCTATTCCGCATTATCGATGTCCAGTCTCGATAATACTTCGGCTAGGGATATTTAATGATTAATCCTTCGGGGATTGATACTGTCTCATATCATCTCAATCCAGGAACTAATCATATGGACCTCTCTTCATTTATACATCTATGGTGATCTAATCACAAATGATGAGAGTGCATTTTTCCTTGTCACATAGTTAATTTGTACAACAACAACCGTGATATGTACAATAGTGACGCTATGGGTCATATTAAAATCCACACATTAACACCAAAACATGTCCCACACATTTTAATCAAAAACCAAACCCATTATACATGCTTTAAGTCTCGGCAATTAGGGTTAATTTATGTCCGATTTGGTTTAAATCCAATTAAATCCAAAATCAACATTAAATCAACATTTCCAATCGTTTCAAGTCATCCAATGAGCAACGAAACAAAAAATACCAAGACATTAGGGTTCATGTGTATTCGGCCAAGCCAACCCATTTGGGGAAAATTGTTCCAAATCAATTTTCATGAAATTGATCACATCCAACTTCAATTAAACATCATTCAAGCATACTCAATCAAGTAATTTTATCAAATCATGCTCAAAATCAATTTACCCAATTTTAACCCTAAGTTCAAGTTTCATGCTCAACCACGCTCTGATACCATTGTTGGGTTTCTACGGTCTAACCGGGATCGTTTTCAAGTAAGAAACATACATGTGAATACTCGAAGAAGTTGCAGAATACTTATATCGATCGGCTTTTGCGACACGAGGAACAACAAAAACTTTTTATGCCCTTTGAAACTCCTCAAAGGCTTGGCAGTGGGCTGTTTTGAAGTTCCAAAAATTCGGCCATCTTGGTCCTCCAAGCTCCAAGCTCCAAGCTTTTGTGTTGTGATTCCAAACTCACAAGTGCGGTTCCCTATCACCTTCGCAAGACCCCGAATGTGTGCTAGCACTTGGTAATTTTTGCCACAAAAATCACCTTGCTTCTCCTCTTTATTCTCGGAAAAACCAGTGAAAATGGAGGAAGAATTTTGCCCATTGGGCGAGAGAGAGAGGGAGAGGAAGAGAGAAACGTGTTAAGTGTTTTTGGTTGTTGGAAAAATGAGTGTATCTAATACACTTTCTAAAAGTCAAATACCAAATAAAATAATAAATGATAAATGGCATTTAAGCTTCCAACAACTCACATCAGTCACTCAAATAAAAAATGACTAGTTGTCACATCACTCAAAGTGACAAGTGATTTGACGTTTGATGTGACCTGTGGGCCCCACTCGATTCGAAATGCGAGCGGCCCCGTAAACACTCCCGGGCTTGGGTTCGTTAATTCCAAATTAACGAATTTTCTATTGCGTCGTAATAAAATAATTATGCCTAGCAAAATAACTATTCACGTCGCTAACGAATTAATTCTAAATTAACTCGTTCGCCCGAATTAAAATCTAATTTCAATTCCGCGTCGAAATCCAATTTCGTTTAATATATCGAATATATTAATTTATCGATTAATTCCAAATTAATCATTTTCTCTCTTTATTAATATTTTATTCCAGATAAAATATCTCCGTAATTAATCCCAAATTAATTTTCTCTCTCTACTAATTAATCCCAGATTAATAAAGTGCGAGTCATACGTCATCGGTGAATCTTCGGGAAGCGACCCATGAGATTCCCGGATATGTTGGCAGTAAATCCGGTCGTCGGACTATCCGAACACGTAAGTACCTAGTACTACGCTTTTACCGATTTACAAGACAAGGTTGGCTTCTAGCAAAGCGCCATGCCTACCCAATTCTCCAGAAATATCCTTACAGGAATATGTGATCTATATCAGGCGTAGTATACGTAGTATTGCGTATCTCGATCTAGTATCGGATGTCACGTGCAAGGCCTGGGGCTGGAAATGTGTCTGCCCCGTACGAAGCACATATCGGATCTCTGGTAACTAGTCTCTATAATCGGATAAACATGACCTAGTCATAATATCCCGATAGCTGCAGCATATAAGAGAACGAGTTCCGTATCCTACGTGATCATCATCTCCACTATGACTGGAGTGATAATTCCATCTCGACATCACACCCAATACACTACGATTCTCAATATACCCAGAAGAAGCATACACAGAACCTGTTAAAGCCCTGGACGACCAAAACCAAAGTACATTGATTGTCGCAAGTATTAGCGGTGCAAGTCTCAGGTTAAGACCAAATACACCTACCCTGATTCGGATTTCCATAGACACATAGTCATACTACCAATGGAATTCCGATGGGTCTATCCAGAGCGAAGCTGTTTTCCGTACCATCGGTAAAACACAACCTCCTACTACACTTGCATGAGTATCCTATACCCAAATATATGAGAACTATGCCGTTATGCCCTCACAACGCGCACAAGTGTAATACTAGTCTTTTTCGCATTATCGATGTCCAATCTCGATAATACTCTGACTAGGGATATTTAATGATTAAACCTTCGTGGATTGATACTGTCTCATATAATCTCAATCCAGGAACTAATCATAAGGACCTCCTATCATTTATACATCTTGGTGATCTAATCACAAATGATAAGAGAGCAATTTCCTTTGTCACATAGTTAATTTGTACAACAACACCATGATCTATACAAATAGTGACGTTATGGGTCATAATTGTCCAACAATGCGTCCCAGGGTCAAGGACCCACTACATCATCAGTTTGAAGGCGAGGCCAACATTGTCAGCGGTATTGGGATGCGTCACAGGGTCGAGGCACCCCCATTGTTAGTTGCAGTTCCGGGATGCGTCCCAGGGTCGAGGGCCCACTGCATCATCAGTTGTAGTTTCGGGATGCGTCCCAGGGTCGAGGACCCAATACATCATCACTTTTAGAACCTCTCTCAGGGTCGATGGCCCACTCATCAGTTGCAGTTCCGGGATGCGTCCCAAGGTCGAGGGCCCACTGCATCATCAGCACAGTTCGGGAATAGAGCCCACATTCGGTGGTTCGGGAACGAAGCCCGGGGGTCGAGGCACATAGCCACCATATCAACTCAATTCAAAGCAACATGCATGTCAAGTGGCAGCTGGCGAGCCAGGTAAGTAAAAATGCATTGCATAAACTTTGATAGGATTGCCATTGTCACACACTGCACAAGTCCCATCAAAGTGGGGGCGACTGTAGGCACTGCATTTTTGCATATAAGTCCCGATGATGAGTCTCGTATGGAGACACTACCTCTTTAATTGTGAAAGCCGCGAGAAACGGACGTCGGAATGGAAGAATCAAGAATTGACACATTGATGGATTTAATTCGCTGGATTAGCTTCAGGTTCGCTTGTTGGACCTCTGTTTCAAAACACACCCTTAGCCCAAACCCCCGCAAGACACACACCAAGCCCACACATCACTAAATCAAACACCCAAGCCCACCAAATGCACCAAGCCCACACGCCCAAATCACTCTAAGATACACGCCCAATACACCTTCCAAATTAACAAAATCACACATTAAACACATGCATAAATCAAGCCAAATTCCCTTCCTAAATTAAAGAAATCCCATGGATCCCATTCCTAATTAAATCAAATCATATCCCTAACTAAAAAAGAATAAATCAAATTAAATCAAATCACTTCCCTAATTAAAATATTTTTCCTTATCACAGACTAATTAAAAATATCTCCCATTAATGCACAAATCATTTTCCTTCTTAAACTAAAGAAAAACAGTAAACGAACTGCCTCCCACTCACCAAACAATGCAAAAACCCTATCACGCCTCCTGCCTCTCATTCATACTGTCTCACTCACGTAGCAACACACACTGCCTCACGCAAGCCATTCGCCCATGCACGTAAGCCCTTACACTGCCCCTTTACGCATCAACACAAAGCTACTAACCCACGCAAAAAGCCACCTCAACAGCCCTTCTCAATCCCACATCAACAACCTAAATTCCCCCTCATCAACTGCCCCTCAACTTCACGCTAAAGCTCCCACAGTAGCCACCGGCCTTTACAACAAAGCCCCTTAACCAGCCAACCTTAACGCAAACAAATCCCTCCTCCAAACTGCCGCACATCACCCTCGAACAGCCCCTGACCTACCCCTGAAAACTGCCTCATTCATTGCCGCAAGAAACCCTCACTGTCCAGCCCCAAAACTGTCGAGAATAGCCCTCCATGCGCTGCATCTTTTGACCGCGTGAACTACTCAGTAAACTGTCCAGTTTACCGATATATAGCCCCTGAAAACACCTCCAAACAATCCCAAAACTGCACTAAAAACAGTCCAGAAACTCCCCCAAAAACCATCAAAAAAACCGCAGCCCCCAAACCCTCTAAAATTGTAAAAACAGTGGCCTAAATTACCGCAAAACAGTGAGCCTAAACCGTGACCAGAAACCACAGCGAAACGGAGTAAAAACAGCAGCCCGAACAGCGAAACAACGAAGGAAAATTTTGAACCAGTGAAACGGAGGAGTTGCGGAGCATCAACCCTTCCAAAAACCACGTACCACACTTTCGAGAGACGATAAAAGAGGTTAGACCTGAGGGCACTTTCTTTATTTATTATCCTTTATTTTTATTTATCTTAGTTGTATGATCCTCCACTCTTTGATGTCATATATGTCAGAGATATTTCATGGTCTGACCGCTAGATGTTCATTGGGTTTGGACCGATGCACTCGTTAATCAAGTGCGTATCAAGATATGATCCGTCGGTCGGCCCGTATGCATACCAAAAAGGGTTTAGGTATCCATGTGAGTAAGTCAATATTCTTATGACTTTGGCCAAAGGCAATCACCTAGGGTGGATCAAATGTATCAGAAATAGTGTTCTGATTAGTTGTAAGGAATCATGCACATTTCGACATGAGATGTGCGTCTCGGAAACTTGACGGTGTAATCTATGTTTTCATAGCACAACTCAGATAGCCTACGACGGAGGGATTATTAACCATATGTGATGATCTCGACTTGTATAGTTTAGAAAGGTCGTTCATGTTCTTCGTGAATTCGGAGGTGGCCTAATTACGTACATATAAACTATGTTTACATGACGAACATGTCCGGGCTTAGAGAGTCCCACAATATGAACTGTACTGGTTGAACACTTGGGTAGCCGATAATGTTTGATAATAAATAATATTTGATATTATAATTATCAACTAAAATAAGTAAGTGTTTTTGGATAACATTAATTATTTACTTTGACCCAATTGAATCCAAAACCACACAAGGGCTTTGTTGTAATTTCATAAATATTTCTACCATTGGAGGATATTTTGGTAATTACAAATATGTAATAATAGATGTATTTGTCTTGATTTAATTGGATTAAATCAAAGTGGAGGATATTTTGGTAATTACAAATATGTAATAATAAATGTATTTGTCTTGATTTAATTGGATTAAATCAAAGTGGTAGATAACGAACTAATCAATTTATTAAACTTTGTCTGATTTAATTGGACTAAATCAAAGTGGTAGACAAAGGTGATTAGTCACACCTAATTATGCATATTTGGACAAATTTGATTAAGTCCATATAAAAGTTGATTATAACTTTTATTAATTAAAAATTGCTTAAGTTTTACTATAAAAGGCAAGCTTGAGTAAGTTTTTAATCAAGCTTGAGAAATCTAAAGACAAGTAAGAATTATGGATATTAACCTAAGTAAAAGTTTTTGTTAGAGAAGTTTTGCAAGTTCTCTACAACAATAAAGAGAAGAAGATTGAAACTTGGAACCAAGCTTGCTAGCTTTGGAAGTTCTCCACAATATTTCAACAAGGAGAAGAAGATTGGATCTTGGAATCAAGCTTGGTGGTAAGTTTGATCTTCTCCAAAGCTATGTTTTCCATTAGTGAGTTATCATTAGTGAGACATATAGTGATGAATTATGTATTGGATACATAATAACATAGTTTGATGTTGAAATTAAGCTAATTAATTGTGTACGGATGCTTTGGAAGCATAAACACAATATGCTTGTGATTATGTCAAAAAATTTATGTTGGACATAAACTTAAAACTAGAGTTTGGAACTCTAGATAAAAGCTTGGAGTTATGACTACCATTCTATAATCACTTGACCACCTTTGAGTGACTTAGAATTGTACATGAGTCACTTCATTGTTGGATTCTAATTTGGTTTGTGTTTTGGATTCAAAATTTACGTATGTGTGTAATTAGAATAAAATTTATGTTTTTTTGTAGAAATATTTGATATTTCGAAAAAAAAATAATTTTTGTTCTATAACATGTGTTGATGTTGGTTTTGATGTTAAAAATTAATTTTGGATGTTTGGAAGTGTTTAGGGAAGGTTGGAAGGAATTAAGGTTAAAAAACCTTATTTCATTCTGCTATCTGTTTCTAGAGAGCTGAAGGAAAACATTGCATTTTTTTAAAAAAAATTGAATGATCAGCGCACGCGCGCATTGAAACTTATTTTCTCTTATTTTTGAGTTTTCGTACTATGATTCAGCCCCGATGTTTTCCTATACACTCGTAATAGAATATAGTATTCTATTTAATTATTTAAAAATACACCAATGCTTAATATCTATGGGTTAGATCCACTTCCACTGTGTGGGGCCACCGATCCGACCCTAGGGGTCCTACATCTGTCCCAACAGCTTTCTGAGTTCAACTTTGAGCGGGAGCATCGACCTGACAGACATAACCAAGTTGCGGTTGCTCTTAGTTACAGGGCTGTGATAGAGTCAGTTGTGACAATCTCAGTCTTGGAGAGTGAGTTCCTAGATCGAATCAAGAAGGTATCACCATCTGACCCTGTATATCTACGACTAATGAAAAATATTACGGATAGCTAGGTTCGAAAATATTGGGTTGATGCTGATACGCTCTATACAAAGGGAGAGAGGCCCTTTGTTCTAAAATGTAGGAACCTAAGGAAAGAACTATTGAAGGAGACAGACAATGCTCCGTAGCTAGGACATCCAGAGGTTGAACGAACATTGGCTTTGCTAGCTCGGAGTTGGTATTGGCTAAGGATGGAACATGTGATGGAGTTAGTGCTTGGAGTGCCAATCTAAATTGTACATTTTATTATTTATTAATAAAATAACTACATTTTCATTCATTCCTTATTAATGGTATTGTCATTACGCGTATTAGATTGATGTATAGATATGCTAAAAATGACATCGACCTTAGAATAGTCTTAACACTAGGTGTAAACAATTCTTAAAGTAAATATTCATAGTCGTTGGTTTTGGAATACAGTCGAATTCCTATAACTAGAAGACTAGCATATGTCGTATACTGGAATTAGAGTTCCAATGGTTTAACCCGATGTACCATGAGTTTTGGAAACTCGTATAGACATATAGGTATTCTTTGAAGCGAATACTAAAGGACTCATAGGTGATTCCTAATAGTTGGAAGTACACACCACCGTCAATAGGAATCTCCTCGAGTCGAGTAGCATATGTAATCCTTTGACTATAGGATAACATTGATTTTGTGTGAGATCCTCCACACTTTGATGCCATGTATGTCAGAAACCTTTCATGGTCTGACCTCTAGATGCTCGTTGGGTGTGGACCGATGCACTCAGTAATCAAGTGCGAAGCAAAATAAGATCTGTCGGCCCTTATGTGTACCATAAGGGGCTTAGGTATCCATGTGAGTAAAGTCACGATTCTTAAATATTTGGCCAAAGTCGATCACCTAGGGTGGATCACATTAGTTATGAAGAATCGTGGACATATCGATATGAGATGTGCGTCTCGGAAACTTGACAATATATTCTATATTTCCTAAACACAACTCAGATAGCCTTCGACGAAGGGATTATTAAATATATGTGATGACCTCGACTTGTATAGTTCAGAAAGGTCGTTCGTGTTCTTCGCGAATTCGGAGGTGGCCAAAATGCGTACATATTAGCTAGGCTTAAATGACGAACGTGTCTGAACTTAGAGAGTCTCAATATGAAGTGTACTCGTTGAGCACTTGGGTAGTCGATTATTTTGATAAAAGATAATATTTGATATTATAATTATCAACTAAGATAATCAAGTGTTATTGGATAGCATTGATTTTTTACTTTGACCTAAGTGGATTAATTGGATTAATTCAATAATTACTCAAGGGCTTAATTGTAAAATCATAATTATCTCTACCATTTGAGGATATTATGGTAATTGTAAGTATGTAATAATAAGTGATTTTGGCTTGATTTAATTGGATTAAATCAAGGTGGTAAACATTTAACTAATCCATTTCCTAATCCTTGGCTTGATTTAATTGGATTAAATTAAAGTGGGAGACAATAGAGATTAGTCACATCTAATTATACATATTTGGACAAATTAGATTAAGCCCACTTAAAAGTTGATTACAACTTTTATTAATTAAAAATTGTCTAAGTTTTGCTATAAATAGCAAGCTTTAGGAAAGTTTTAATAATAAGAACAAGTACAAATGCAAGCAAATATTTAGAGAAATTAGCCTAAATTAGAGAAGTGTTTAGAGAAGTTTGTGAGGTCTCTACAACATTTCATCTAGGAGAAATCAATATTGGATCTTGAAGTGAAGCTTGCTAGCATTAGAAATCAAGGTTGGATCTTGAAGTCAAGCTTGCACACCTTAGAGGTTCTCCAACCATTTCAACAAAGGAGAAGTAAATTGGATCTTGCATTAAGCTTACTAAGGTAATGTTTGATCTTCTCCTAAGCTATGTTCTTTTATGTATTAGATGCAAGATCACATAGTTTAATGTTGAAATAAGGCTAATAAATTATGTTAGGATGCTTTGGAAGTATAAACACAATATGCTTGTAATTGGGTCAAAATATTTATGTTAGACATAAACATAATTTAGAGTTTGGAACTCTTGATTAAAGCTTAGAGCTATGTCTACCATTCTAGAATCACTTGACCACCTTTGGGTGACCTAGAATTGTTCACGAGACATTTCTTATTGGGATTCTAATTTGGTTTGTGTATTGGATTCAAAATTTACACAAATGTGTATTTAGAATAAATTTATGTTTTTGTAAAAATATTTTTTATTTTGAAAAACTTTATTTTTATTCTATAAAATGTGTTGATGTTGGTTTTGATATTAAAAATTAATTTTGGGTGTGTTTGAGGTGTTTAGGGAAGACTGGAAGAAATTATGGTAATAGACCCTAATTCCTTCAGCTCACTGGAAAGTGAGCTGAAGGAAAGTGAAATGGAAACCAAAAAAAAAATGGTCTTGCACGCACTGTGCGCGCGCGGCAATTTTTTTCGTCCGTTTTTGAGTTTCCGGACTCCGATTCAACCCCGATGTTTTCCTATACACTCGTAATAGAATATAATATTTCATTAAATTATTTAAAATTACACCCATACTTGATATCTACGGGTTAGATCCATTTCCGCTGTGTGGGGCACCGATCCGACCCTAGGGGGTTCCAAAATTGCCCTAACTGTATGGTATCAGTAGCAAGGCTTAACCACACAACACATGTTTTTGAATCTATGCCATAGTAATTTTAATTTAATTATGCATAAGACATATTGGATATGTATTGCATGTTTTAAATTAAAACTTTGACCTAATTAAGTTAATGACTTGATTGTCATAAATCTCTCGTGATTAGGTGATTACTTTATTTAAGTAATGGTATTAGTAATGTTGGAGCATTATTGGATGGTTCGTCTTGCCAATACGGAAATGAATGAGTTATTACTACTTATATCCAATATCGTCATTAGTGTGAGGGTATAAGTTCTCGGAACTTAGGTCGCTCCGGTAAAGCATTAAATGTAGCGTGATGAGTTAACGCAGTCACCCAATATCGTCATTAGTGTGAGGGTGTACATACAAAGCTCATTAGTTCACATTGAAAATTATACACCTAGAACACGTCTTAATCCAATATCGTCATTAGTGTGAGGATAAGAAACGGTTCAGGACCAAACTAGGAGTCACATGAAGTGATTGACCTTGGAGGTCTATCTAATGAGTTTATAAAGTCCAATATTGTCATTAGTGTGAGGCTGGAGTAAATGTCATGGGATCCACTTCCCACTATGAAAGTTTGATAGTCAAATTTCTATTTTTCCGTTAAGGGAGATTACGGAATTACGTAAAATAGTGGGAGGGCACTAATAGATTTAAAATTCCATAATCAATTAGTGTTATTACTTTTGAAATGAAAAATTATTCTACTGCTACTCAAAAATATTTTCTTGTAGATGGTTGCCGCTAATCCATTGATGGAACTTTTGGATTCCAATAAGCTAAAAGGAGCCGAGAACTATTTCGAATGGGAAATGAACATATGCCTTGTCTTGGAGTATGAAAAGTTGACTTATGTCACTATCAATCCACTACCTGCTGAAATCGATCCTGACTCCACTCCAGAAGAGCGAGAAACTTTTAATAGATGGAAGGATGATAACCTGAAGATGAAATCCTACATCTTGGGATCGATGGCTCCATATTTGCTGAGATAGTACATTCAAGTACCAGATGCTTGGAGCATCATGCGAACACTCAAGGAGCTGTTCGAGGCAAACCAAGAGATGGAACTTTATCGAAGGTCCAAGGAATTGTTTCGTGCTGAACTCAAGGAGGGAGGAGATGTCAGCACTCATGTTTTGAACATGATAGACCAGATTCGATATCTGGAACGACAGGGCATTGTGTTTGATGAACGTCTGGGCCGTAATTTGATTATGTCTTCTTTGTCTGGTTCTTATGCTGGTTTTGTAATAAATTTCCATATGCATTCGATGCAAGCCACATATGAAGAACTTCATAACATGCTACGCACGGCGGAGTGAGATTTGAGGAAAGGCAACCCCACACTATATCTCCATGGTGGAGCTGGCTCTTCAAAGACTTCTGGGAAGTCAAAGAAAATCAAAAGGGGAAGAAGAAAATATCAAAGAAGAACTCAAAGAAGCGCAAAGGCGTAAATTCAAAAGTAGCTTGTGATATATGTCTATAATGCAGAAGTCTGGACACTAGAAGAAGGATTGTCTAGAGCTAAAAGGAAAAGTAGGACCCTGAGATACGCTTTGTATTTTTCCAATTATTGACATCTCATTAGCCTTAGATGCAAATAGTGGATGAGTGTTAGACAGTGGCATTCCTACTCATTTTTTCAATTCCCTACAGGAAATGAGGGTTAAAAAAAGGCTGAATAAAGGGGAGATCCAGCTTAGAGTTGACAATGGTGAGACATTGTATGTCAAGGCCATAGGAAGAGTTGTTCTAGATCTCCTAAATGGATGTAAATTAGATTTGCATGACTGTTATTATGTTCCCTCAATTATCAGACAAATAATATCACTGCCAATATTAGATAAAGAGGGATATAAAATAAACTTTAAGGATGAAACTTTATGTTTGTATGATAAAGAAAATTTATTAAAATGTGAATATTCTTTATCAAACGGTCACTATTTTTTGGAAACATGTAGATATGTCTTTAATATAGAGAAAAATACAAGTAGGAAGTCTGAATTAAATAGTACTGAATTATGGCATATGAGATTGGGCCACATAGGTGTTAGACGTCTATCCAAATTGGTAAAAGATGGTTTGATTGAAAATCTTACCTTAGATCCTTATCTGATTTGTGAGTCATGTATCCAAGGAAAGATGACAAAGGCCCCATTTCTAGATGTTGGACATCGTGCTGGAGTTTATTGGAACTAATACACAGCGATGTGTGTGGTCCAATAAATCATGCCGCTCATGATGGTTCAACATACTTTGTGACTTTCACAGATGACAAGTCTAGTTATGGATATGTTTATCTGATGAAACATAAATCGGAAATATTTGACAATTTCAAAATATTCCGAAACGAAGTAGAAAAATAAATCAGTAAATTCATCAAATGCCTTAGATCAGATCGAGGCGGTGAATACATGAGTGAAGAATTCAGAAATTATTTAAGGGAGAATGGAATTCTTGCCCAATATAGCCCACCAAGAATACCTCAACAAAATGGTGTGTTTGAACGAAGAAATCATAATTTATTAGATATGGTGCGATCCATGATGAGTTATACAGATCTTCTTTATTACCTTTGGGGTTATGCTTTACTAACTGCTGCCTACATACTCAATAGCGTTCCATCAAAAGCTGTTTCTACGACCCCCTATCAGATATGGTTTGGTAGAAATCCAAGTCTTATGCATTTAAAGATTTGGGGTTGTCCTCCTGCATACATTAGAATTGCAAAGCGGGATAAACTAGCACCCAGAGGGTATAAATGTAGGTTCGTTGGATATCCTGATAATTCCATGGGATATCAATTCTACGATTCCAAGCAACGAAATGTATTTGTTGTTCGCTTTGTAACTTTTCTTGAAAAAGCAATTTTTGAGAGAAAGTGGGAATTGTAGAGAGATTAAACTTGATGAGTTTGATCACAACATTAAGGAACCTGAGATGGAACCAGAGATCTAATTAGATGAAGGATATACAACACAGGTTCTGCGTAAGTTGAATAGAATATCAAGGTCTCCTGAGAGATTGTTTTTAACATCTGATGTGGACCTTGATGTTCTCCTCTTGAAGGAAACATATCCGACTACGTACAAAGAAGCGATATTGGATATCGATTCGGGAAAATGGCATGAAGGCATGAAATCCAAAATAGATTCAATGCATGTCAATCAAGTCTGGGACTTAGTTCAACTTCCTGAATGAGTTAAACCTATTGGTTGTAAATGAGTTTACAAAAAGAAGCGAGGGCCCGATGGAAAAGTGGAAACCTTTAAGGCCCGACTGGTAGCGAAAGGTTACACTCAACGTCCTGGGATTGACTATGAGGAAACTTTTTCACCATTAGCCTTTCTAAAATCTATTAGGATTATTTTAGCCATTACTGCATATCACGACTATGAGATATGGCAGATGGATGTGAAAACCGTTTTCCTAAATGGATTCCTTGAAGAGGATATCTATATGGAACAACCAAAGGGTTTTGTATCCAGTGAGACTTCAAACTTGGTTTGTAAGCTCCAAAAGTCTATTTATGGACTTAAACAGACATCCCGAAGCTGGGATCGTCATTTTGATGAGATAATTAGATTATCTCGATTCATAAAAAATGAGGAAGAACCATGTGTTTTTAAGAAAGTTAGTGGGAGCATAACAGTTTTCCTAGTCTTGTATGTAGATGACATCCTTATTATAGGAAATGATATAGGGATGATGCAAAGTGTGAAAGTCTACCTTTGCAAGAACTTCTCCATGAAAGATATGGGTGGAGCTTCCTATATACTAGGTATAAGGCTCTATCGAGATAGAGTTAGGAAGCTTATAGGGTTGTCACAATTGCCGTACATAGATAAGATGTTAGAAAGGTACAGTTTTACTAACTGCAAGGCAGCAAATGTACCTTTCCGGTACGACATACATCTTTCGAAGAAAATGGCACCTCAAACTGAGGAAGAGAGAGTTAGGATGTCTAGCTTACCATATGCTTCTTGTATTGGAAGCATAATGTATGTTATGTTATGTACTAGACCTGATATCAGTTTCGACGTCAGTGTGACCAGCCGATATCAATCTGATCCAGGTAATGATCATTGGACAGCCGTGAAATATATCCTAAAATATCTTAAAGGTACTAGGGATAAGTTTATGATATATGGAGAAAATGAGCTATAAGTTAAAGGTTATACAGACTCCGACTTCCAGGGAGATCCAGATGATAGAAAATCTACATCAGGATACATATTTACCTTTAACGGTGGTGCTGTTAGTTGGTGATGTTCAAAGCAAGGCTCAACAGCTGATTCCACCACTGAGGTGGAATTTATAGTGGCTTCAGAAGCTGCTAAAGAAGCTGTTTAGATTAGAAATTTTATCACAGAACTTGGCGTTGTGTCTAGTATTACGGATTCAATCTCATTGTACTGTGATAATAACGGAGCCATCACGTAGGCTAAAGAGCCGAGGGCGCATTCTAAATCTAAACATGTGGAAAGGAAATACCGCGTAATTCAAGAGATTATTGAACGTAAAGACATAGTGGTCTTGAAGGTTTAAGGACAAGACAACATAGCAGATCCGCTTACAAAGGCCTTACCTCCTAAGTTATTCGATAAACATCTGAAGGAGATGGGATTGAGGTACCATCCAGATTGGCACTAAGCAAGTGGGAGTTTGATGGAGTTGATGCTTAGAGTGCCAATCCGAATTGTACATTTTATTATTTATTAATAAAATAACTACATTTTCATTTCATATCTTATTAATGGTATTGTCATTACGCGTATCATATTGATGTATAGATATGCTAAAAATGACATTGACCTTAGAATAGTCTTGACACTAGGTGTAAACTATTCTTAAAGTAAATATTCCAAGTCGTTGGTTTTGGAATACGGTCGAATTCCTATAACCTAGAAGGCTAGCACATGTCGTATATTGGAATTAAAGTTCCAATGGTTTAACCCGATGTACCATGAGTTTTGGAAACTCGTATAGACATATGGGTATTCGTTGAAGCGAATACTGAATGACTCATATGTGATTCTTAATAGTTGGAAGTACACACCACCGTCAATAGGAATCTCCTCGAGTCGAGTAACATATGTAATCCTTTGACTATAGGATAATATTGGTTTTGTGTGAGATCCTCCACACTTTGATGCCATGTATGTCAGAAACCTTTCATGGTCTGACCTCTAGATGTTCGTTGGGTGTGGATCGATGCACTTAGTAATCAAGTGCGAAGCAAGATAGGATCTGTCGGTCCGTATGTGTACCATAAGGGGTTTAGGTTTATATGTGATTAAAGTCACGATTCTTAAATCTTTGTCCAAAGTCGATCACCTAGGGTGGATCGCATTAGTTATGAAGAATCGTGGACATATCAACATGAGATGTGCGTCTCGGAAACTTGACGGTATATTTTATGTTTCCTAAGCACAACTCGGATAGCCTACGACGAAGGGATTATTAAACATATGTGATGACCTCGACTTGTATAGTTCAGAAAGGTCGTTCGTGTTCTTCGCGAATTCGAAGGTGGCCGAATTGCGTACATATTAGCTAGGCTTATATGACAAACGTGTCTGAACTTAGAGAGTCTCAATATGAAGTGTACTCGTTGAGCACTTGGGTAGCCGATTATTTTGATAAAAGATAATATTCGATATTATAATTATCAACTAAAATAATCAAGTGTTATTGGATAACATTGATTATTTACTTTGACCTAATTGGATTAATTCAATAATTACATAAGGACTTAATTGTAAAATCATAATTATCTCTACCATTTGAGGATATTATGATAATTGTAAGTATGTAATAATAAGTGGTTTTGGCTTGAATTAATTGGATTAAATCAAAGTGGCAAACATTTAACTAATCCATTTCCTAATCCTTGGCTTTATTTAATTGGATTAAATTAAAGTGGGAGACAATGAAGATTAGTCACACCTAATTATACATATTTGGAAAAATTAGATTAAGCCACTTAAAAGTTGATTGCAACTTTTATTAATTAAAAATTGTCTAAGTTTTGATATAAATAGCAAGCTTTAGGAAGGTTTTAATTACAAGAACAAGTACAAATACAAGCAAATTCTTAGAGAAATTAGCCTAAGTTAGAGAAGTGTTTAGAGAAGGTTGTGAGGTCTCTACAACATTTCATCTTGGAGAAATCAAGATTGGATCTTGAAGTGAAGCTTGCTAGCATTGGAAATCAAGGTTGGATCTTGAAGTCAAGCTTGCACACCTTGGAATTTCTCCAACCATTTCAACAACGGAGAAGTAGATTGGATCTTGTATTAAGCTTACTAAGGTAATGTTTGATCTTCTCCTTAGCTATGTTCTTTTATGTATTAGATGCATGATCACATAGCTTAATGTTGAAATAAGGCTAATAAATTGTGTTAGGATGCTTTGGAAGTATAAACACAATATGCTTGTAATTGGGTCAAAATATTTATGTTAGACATAAACATAATTTAGAGTTTGGAACTCTTGATTAAAGCTTAGAGTTATGACTACCATTCTAGAATCACTTGACCACCTTTGGGAGACCTAGAATTGTTCACGAGACATTTCTTATTGGGATTCTAATTTGGTTTGTGTATTGGATTCAAAATTTACGCAAATGTGTATTTGGAATAAATTTATATTTTTGTAAAAATATTTTATATTTTGAAAAACTTGATTTTTATTCTATAACATGTGTTGATGTTGGTTTTGATGTTAAAAATTAATTTTGGGTGTGTTTGAGGTATTTAGGGAAGACCATAAGAAATTAAGGTAATAGACCCTAATTACTTTAGCTCACTTAGGAAAGTGAAATGGAAACAAAAAAAATGGTCTTGCACGCACTGTGCGCGCGCACGAAAATTGTTTTTTGTCCGTTTTTTAGTTTCCAGACTCTGATTCAACCCCAGTTTTTTCCTATTCATTCGTAATAGAATATAGTATTTCATTAAATTATTTAAAATTACACCCATACTTGATATCTACAGGTTAGACCCATTTCCGCTGCGCGGGGCACCGATCTGACCCTAGGGGTTCCACAACTGCCCCAACAACATGATGTACAGGCCTATGTGAAATCTTGCCTTGTGTGTCAACTTGGAAAAACGTAGCGGAAGAAAGAGATGGGGATGCTACTAACTCTTTCCCATTCCGGAACATCCATTGAAGAGTGTGTCTATGGATTTCATTGGTGGGATTCCAAAAGTGCAAGAGTATGGTTCAGTGCTAGTTGTGGTGGATCAGTTCTCTAAGTATGTTGTGTTTATGGCGGAGCTTCAGCGTGCCATGTGGAGGAAACTGCACACTTGTTCTTTAAATATATGATGAAACACTTTGGGTTTCCGCAAGACATAGTGAGTGATCGAGATGCGCAATTCATAGGTCGGTTTAGGACTGAACTGTTTGGCTTGATAAGGTCAGACTCGAAGTTTTCTACTGCCAATGATCTTCAGATCGATGGCTAAACGGAGAGGGTGAATAAATTACTAGAAGAGTATTTGAGGCATGATAAGTGGTAAATATATCAGTATTTACCGTCCCTTTTACTTAATAATTTATATAGTTTCTCGAGGTTTGTGAATATTTTTATGTGTTTTGTGTTATTTTGCAGATAAATAAAGTTTCGGAACTCACTGGAATTGAATCGGAGCTAAAACGGCGGAATTCGGATAAAAAATGGCAAATTGGGAAATTTTATGTTCACGCGTCGCGACGCGCAACATCCTCTGCGTCGCGACGCACCACAATTATGCAGCCTGCTGACACGCGTCATCGCTGACATCATCCATGCGTCATCACTGTAGCTCGCATCGCAGAACCCTCAATGCGTCACGACGCCAAGCCAATAATTCAGCTGTCGACACTTGTACAGTACTGTAACACGCGTCGCGACGCGCTGGGCAAAATTTTGCCTATAAATTAAAGCTGAAATCAGAAGGAAAATTCATACATTCTTCTGGGGATTTCCTTAAGAATACTAAGAAGATTGTATCTTGTTTGCTTATTTACAGATTTCTTGTATTTAATTTTTATTTTAAGCAATAGATCTTTCTTTATTTTACTTTTCAGTATGAGTAGGTAACTTCCCTCTGCTGGGATGAAAGATAAAGCTTTTATTATTATAATTTAGATTAATTTCCCTTAGTTATAATATATAAACTATCTTAAAATCTGACTTAATGGGATACCGCCTTTATGGTCGGTTGGAATTAATAAAAAATCTGACTTAATCAGAATACTGCCTATATGGTCGGTTGGTAATGACATGCAAGTTTATATATTATAATAAGGGAGATATTTAAATTAGAAGTAATAAAAGTGGATCATCTAACCCCAACATTTTATTTTATTGCTTTATTTACCTTTTTAATTTCAAGTTTTACTTTATGTCATTTTCTTTATTTATGTTTTTAATAGTCCTAGATATGTGTTGTAACTAAATATCATATCTGGGGTTGTGATGAATTCCAATATCACCATTTTATAAGTGGTTATTTTGTGTCTTGGGTAATATAAAGGTTTATTTATTGTGTCTTAAGCTTAATGCTTCTTGTTAATTGGTCACTAATATGATTGATTTGGTAAACTTAAAATGAACTTGACGAAGGGATTTTAGGTTTCAGCCTCAGACTCAATAGCTCACGATCTAACCTTAGGGAAAAAGACTCTTAGGTAGATTTCCTTTCAGGATAGACATATACATGTCGGGCGGGGGTAGCACAATTGGAACTTAATCTTAATGAATTCAGGTAATTTGGTTAACATAAAAATATGATTAATTGGATTACTTTGGGTGTTTGCATCTGACCATTGACATAGGCTTTTGCATATTTTCGTGTTCCTGGTTAATAAACCGATATATTACACAAACATGAGATAATCACTTAATCTTTAAAAGATATTGGAAGGATTCACAACCCTAGATAGCTTTTTAATATTGAATTTTCCTTTAAAAACTTTCTCACTATTTTAATTACTTGTCTTTAGTTTAAAATCACCAATCAAACAATAATCAATCAATTAGATACTCGTAAATATTTAGCTTCATAAATTGATAGCCTACGTATTAAGTCCTCATGGGATCGATACATTTTATACTACTTGAGCGATACGTGCGCTTGTGTTACATGTGTGTTTACCACCGATCAAGGCATTATGTGACTGCAAGCCAGAAGAATTGGGTGAATTTACTTGATGTGGCCTAGTTCTCATACAACCTGTACTGGAGTTCATCGACGGGGATGAACCCTTTCGAGATAGTTTTGGGGCGGCTGCCACTGACCCCGCATGAGGTGATCAAGCAAAGCACTGGAGGCAAGTGTCCTGCAGCATATAGGTTCGCGCAAGAGAAGCACGAGATGTTGGAAGAGGCAAGGGCAGTCATGAGAAAACAGTGCGAAGAATGAAGAAGTATGCTAATAAGAAGAGGAGGGCATTGGAATTTCAGATGGGTGATCAAGTGTTGCTGAAATTAACTCCTCAAATATGGAAGAAGATCAGCAGCAAGGTAGTGCATCGTGGGTTGGTGCTAAAGTATGATGGTCCATTTGAGGTAGTAGTGAAAAAAGTGGGTCAAGTAGCTTATCGCTTGAAGTTGCCGGATAGGATCAAGGTGCATTCTACATTTCATGTGAGCTTCTTGAAGTCCTTCCATGAAGACAAGGATGAGAATCAGATTCAAAAGAGTAGAGCTCCTCCAATAATTCGAAAACAATTTGAAAAATAATTTGAGAAGATATGGATCACATGGTGATGGGGCAGAGTAATGATGAGTGGTATTTATACCACTATTTCTCACTCATTTAACCTAATGTTTTTTGTTTTGTTTCTCGAGATTTATGAATGTTTTGATGTGTGTTTTGTTGTTATTTTGCAGATAAATAAAGTTTGGACAGCACTGGAGGCAATTTGGGCAAAATCGGACAAAAATGCGTCAACAGGAATATTTTCATCTTCTGCGCGTCGCGACGCTGGAGCATTGCGCGCCGCGCGCCCAACATGCGCCGGTTTTGCTAAAATGCGCCGGGTCAACGGGTCAACAATTTGAAAAAGTTTGACTTTTGCTAACGTGCGCCGTGCCACGTGTCACCATCACAGAAGACTTGCTAACTTGCGCTGCCACGTGTCATCATCTCAACGGTGCCGACAATCATCATCTATGCTATCTTGCGCCAGGACACGTGTCAACATCTCAACGGCCTTGCTAAAATGCGCCCATGCCACGTGTCACGATCTGACGCTGCCGACAATCTCACCTCAGAGTGACGTAAGCAATGACGTCATGAACAGTGCCACGTCATCGGATAAGATCTGAGCCGACAAATCAGCAAGTGACACGTGTCACTGTAGCGCGCGTCGCGACGCGGACCGCCCAGCACCCCATCCGCGCCTATAAATAGCGCTCGAGATTTCCGTTTTGTGGTACCATTTCCTCTCACTAATTCGATGTAATTAGGGAGTTCTTCTCTCTCTAAGTTCTTTTAATTTAGTTTTGTAATTTTTAATTACGTTCTGTAATAATAATAAGTTACTTTGTTTATTTTACAGTTTTACTACTCATTATGAGGAGGTAACTTCCTTCTGTTAAGGTAAAAGGTAATTCTTTTACTATTACTTCTTAGATTATTCTCCCATAATTATAATATATTCAAAGTTTTAAATTGACTTAATCAGGATACCGCCAGATTGGTCGGTGGGTAATAAAATTCATATTCCGCCTTATGGCTGGTTATTTTGGTTCCGCCTTTATGGCTGGTTTATATTAAAATGATTCCGCCTTTATGGCTGGTTGTTTTTAAACTGATTAAATCAAAATACCGCCTATATGGCTGGTTGATAATTTTTGCAAAGCTTATATTATATTATGGGAGAAATCTAATTAGTATATAGTAGAAGTAATTCCTTTTACCTTAGCAATTTTATTTTAATTCACTTTCAGCATTTATTTACTGCATTTACTTTATGCAATTTTATTTTAAGTCTTTTAAGTTTTTAGCCCTAGTTATGTGTCGTAGCTAAGTTAGTTATCTAGGGTTGTGATGAATTTCAATTAAACCGGTTTATAAGGGTTAGATTATAGTTTGGGTAATTTAAAGATTTATTTATTGAGTCTTAACCTTAAAGCCTTTTTATTAACTGGCCATTAATAAAATTGATTAGGTAAACTTAAAATGAACTAGACATAGGGATTTTAAGTTTAAGACCTTAGACTCAATAGCCCACGATCTTCCTTGAGGATAGATAACCCTTTAATAGATTTCCTTACAGGATAGGAATATACCTGTTGGGCGGGGGGGGTAGCCATAATTGGAACTTGAACTTAATGAATCTAGGTAATTTGGTTGACATAGACATATGGTTCAATTGGATTATACTAGGTATTTGTAATTGACCATCGGAAGAGGCTTTTACATAATTTAGTGTTCCAGGTTATTATTAAATGATATATTACCCAACTATAGGATAACTACTTCATCTTTTAAATAATATTGAAATAAGTCACAACCCTGGGTGGGTAGTTTTTATAAATTGATTTTTCATCATTTCACTTAAGCAAAAATTTATTTACTTGTTTTAAATTTAGAATCATCGCCTTTTTCCAACCAAATCAAATCAATTCGTTAGATACCAGTAAACAGTGAACCTCATAAAGATTAATAAGATAAGGTTTTAAGTCCTCGTGGGATCGATACTTTTTATACTACTTGAACGATACGTACGCTTGCGTTATACGTGTGTGTTTACGCCGGTCAAGTTTTTGGCGCCGTTGCCGGGGACTTATTTATCTTTTATTATTAGTTTAGGGGTTAGATACTTTTACTTGTATCTAATTTCTTTTTACTTATTGTTTTGTTTTCTTGTGTTTCAGGTTCTCAGAAACTTCATG
Organism: Zanthoxylum bungeanum; assembly: GCA_019454045.1. Taxonomy (NCBI): domain Eukaryota; kingdom Viridiplantae; phylum Streptophyta; class Magnoliopsida; order Sapindales; family Rutaceae; genus Zanthoxylum; species Zanthoxylum bungeanum. The sequence goes on along the minus strand of SKCR01040476.1, from coordinate 54,578 downwards.
AGACGACCAGAAGCTTTGAAATCCGACCGCTTGACCCAGAAATTGAAAGAACCATCAGACAGTTGAGAAGAGAAAGGCGAGAAGCCCAAGAAGCTTTAGTCAACATGGAACCTGAACCTTTGGAGGTCGCACCACCAATTCCCATTCGAGACAGAACCATTCCGGTGGTTGACAGACTCATTTCATGTATTGTACTTCCTCCATTACCAGCAAATGCAGGAGACATCAAAACTTGCATTCAGATGATTCAGCAGTCAGTTCAGTTTGGAGGAAATGCAACTGAAGATCCTAATGCCCACATCAGCAACTTCCTGGAAGTTTGTGGCACTTTCAATTACAACCGAGAAGCTGAAGAAGCAATGAGACTGCGTGTATTCCCATACTCCTTGAAGGACAGAGCTAAAGTGTGGCTACATTCATTACCAGCAGGGTCTATCACAACATGGAACACTTTAGCCACCAAATTTCTTGCAAAATACTTTCCACCAGCCAGAACTGGAAAGCTGAGAAATGACATCACATCCTTTGTGCAGCAAGATTCAGAATCCCTGTACGAAGCGTGGGAAAGGTACAAAGATTTACTCCGGAAATGTCCACACCATGAGATTCCAAAATGGCTTCAAGTCCAAACATTCTATAATGGACTTTCTGGAATAATGAGAACCACAATTGATGCTGCTGCTGGAGATGCCTTGATGGCAAAATGAGAAGATCAAGCCTGGGAACTAATCGAAGAAATGGCCAATAACAATTCCTTGTGGCCAACAGAAAGAAGTCTGATTCAAAGAATTGCAGGAATCTATGAAGTTGGAGCGAATACAGCAGTCAACACCAAGTTAGATCAAATATGCAAATTCATGGAGACTCTTACCATTGGATCCACAAGTTCACCATATGGAGGAGTACCAGAACCACAACAACTTGAAGAGACGGTGAATTATGTCAACAATTTCAACAGACATGGGAACAATCCATATTCCAACACCTACAACCCAGGGTGGAGGAATCATCCTAATTTTTCATGGAGCAACAATTCAGGGCAAAAGAACTATCCACCACCCGGATTCCAGCAACAGAATAAAGGCCAGGAGCAGAAAAATGAACCAGTAATGGCAGAGATGCTAGCTCAATTAAAAAGATATGAAGCCATGATTCAGAGCCAATCAGCTTCCATCAAAGCACTGGAGAATCAAATCGGACAACTGGCCAATGCTCAGAGCTACAGACCGCCTGGTAATCTTCCCAGCAACACAGAACCAAATCCAAGGAACCGAGGGAATGAGCAATGTCAAGCCATTACCTTAAAGAGTGGTACTGAGATCAACAAAGATGTTGGAGTCAAAACAGCTGCTGAGGAAGTTCCAAAAGAGGCAGTTCCACAGATGGAAGAAAAAGAAGCAAAAGAAAAAGAAGCAAAGGAAAAAGAACCAGAACAGATCACTCTACCTCCACCTTTTCCTCAGCGTCTTCAGAAAAATAAACTGGACAAACAGTTTGCTCGTTTCTTGGAGATTTTCAAAAAGCTGCACATTAACATACCATTTGCAGAAGCCTTGGAACAAATGCCTAGCTATGTCAAATTCATGAAAGACATTCTTTCACGAAAACGGAGATTGGGAGATTACGAGACATTAGCTTTAACAGAAGAATGCAGCGCCATCATTCAGAGGAAACTTCCTCCGAAGTTGAAAGATCCTGGCAGTTTCACAGTTCCATGCACCATTGGAGAACATTACATCGGTAAGGCTTTATGTGATTTAGGTGCCAGTGTTAATTTAATGCCTTTTTCTATTTACAGGAAATTGCAAATTGGAGAAGCAATTCCTACCTCAGTATCTTTGCAACTTGCTGATCGAACACTCGCATTTCCGAGAGGAGTCGTGGAAAATGTGCTGGTTAAAGTTGACAAACTCATCCTTCCAGCAGATTTCATCATCCTTGACATGGAAGAAGACAAAGAAGTACCTATCATTCTTGGGAGACCATTTTTGGCTACAGGTAAAACTGTGATTGATGTGCAAAAATGAGAACTAACCATGAAAGTGCAGGACCAAGAAGTGACCTTTAATGTTTTCCAAGCCATGAAATTTCCAAGCGATGAAAAGGAAGAAGAAGAATGCTTCAGAATTGATGTTGTTGATAGAATTGTTCAGAATACTGAGTCAAATCCCACGGATACACTTGAAGCTTGCATCACCAACATGACTGACAGCGAGCTAGATGCTGAAATCTTGGAATGTATCAACTACCTTGACAAACCATTCCGATTCAAAGTAACACCACCAGTTGAAAGCTTGGAACTGCCAAAGAAAGATCGAATAAAACCTTCGATTGAAGAACCACCGCAGTTGGAACTAAAGTTACTTCCGAGCCATCTCAGGTATGCATTTCTTGGAAACTCTTCTGAATTACCTGTTATTATTTCTTCTTCACTAACATTGGAGCAGGAAGAAAAACTACTGAGAGTGTTACGAGAGCACAAAAGAGCCATTGGCTGGACTATAGCAGACATTCGAGGCATTAGCCCATCATTTTGCATGCACAAGATCCTGATGAATGATGAATACAAACCCACAGTGGAGCATCAACGGAGACTCAATCCAATCATGAAGGAAGTCGTGAAGAAAGAAATCATCAAATGGTTGGATGCTGGCATCATTTACCCCATCTCAGATAGCACTTGGGTAAGTCCTATGCAGTGTGTACCAAAGAAAGGAAGAATTACTGTTGTCACCAATGAAAAGAACGAGCTGATTCCAACAAGAACAGTGACTGGATGGAGAGTATGTATGGATTACAGGAAGCTGAACAAAGCCACAAGAAATGACCATTTTCCTCTGCCATTCATTGACCAGATGTTAGACAGACTGGCGGGACATGAGTTCTATTGCTTTCTTGACGGATATTCAGGGTACAATCAGATTGCCATCGCACCAGAAGACCAGGAGAAAACTACTTTTACATGTCCCTATGGTACTTTTGCTTTCCGCAGGATGCCATTTGGATTATGTAATGCCCCTGCCACGTTTCAGCGTTGCATGATGGCCATCTTCTCAGACATGCTGGAGCAGAGTATGGAGGTTTTTATGGATGATTTTTCTGTGTTTGGAGATTCTTTTGACCATTGTTTGAAAAATTTGGAACAGGTATTACAAAGGTGCAAATATACAAACCTGGTACTCAATTGGGAGAAATGCCATTTCATGGTACATGAAGGCATTGTTCTTGGACATCGGATCTCACAAAAGGGAATCGAGGTAGACAAAGCAAAGATCGAGACAATTGAGAAACTACCTCCACCAACATCTGTCAAAGGGATTCGAAGTTTTCTTGGACATGCAGGTTTTTACAGGAGATTTATCAAAGACTTTTCCAAGATTGCCAAACCTCTTTGCAATCTTCTGGAAAGGATGTGCCTTTCAACTTCACCAAAGAATGCCAGGAAGCTTTCGAAATCTTAAAACAGAAGCTGATTTCTGCCCCCCCATCATTGTAGCACCAGATTGGACCCTTCCATTCGAGGTAATGTGTGATGCTAGTGATTTTGCTGTAGGTGCAGTTTTGGGACAACGCAAAGCAAAGATTTTCCACACCATTTACTACTCCAGCAGAACTCTGAATGAAGCTCAACTCAACTACACAACCACTGAAAAGGAGTTGCTAGCAGTTGTGTACGCTTTTGACAAATTCCGCTCCTATCTGCTGGGTCCCAAAGTGGTGGTCTACACAGATCATTCAGCGATCAAATATCTGATCACAAAGAAAGATGCCAAACCCAGATTGATCCGTTGGATACTTCTTTTGCAAGAATTCGACGTGGAGATTCGAGACAGGAAAGGAACAGAAAACCAGGTGGCAGATCACTTATCGAGGCTCGAGAATGGAGAAACAGCTGGCAAAGAATTATCAATCAAAGAAACTTTTCCAGATGAACAGTTGTTCGCCATGAAACAACAGGAAGTCCCTTGGTATGCTGACTATGTCAATTATATTGTATCAGGAAAATGGCCGTTGGAATGGACAACCCAGCAACGGAAGAAATTCTTCAAAGAAGTCAAGCATTATGTCTGGGATGAACCATACCTGTTTAAACGCTGTGCTGATCAATTATTGAGACGGTGTGTTCCACAGGAGGAGGTCAACAGTGTTTTGCAACACTGTCATTCATCACCATACGGCGGACACTTCAGTGGAAACAAAACTGCAGCCAAAGTCCTTCAATCAGGTTTGTTCTGGCCCACACTTTTTAAAGATGCTTATCTTTTTGCTTTTCAATGTGACAGGTGCCAAAGAACGGGGAATATTTCGAGAAGAAACGAAGGACCGTTGCAAAACATTTTGGAAGTGGAAATATTCGATGTATGGGGTATTGATTTCATGGGACCCTTTGTTCCATCATTTGGAAACCTGTACATCCTGGTTGCTGTAGACTACGTCTCCAAATGGGTTGAGGCAATTGCACTGCCATCCAATGATTCCAAAGTGGTGATCAAATTCCTGAAAAAGAACATTTTCACTCGGTTTGGAACACCTCGAGCAATCATCAGCGATGGTGGCTCTCATTTCTGCAACAAATACTTCGATGCACTCCTATCCAAATACGGAGTTACTCACAAAGTTGCCACTGCTTACCATCCACAGTCAAATGGACAGGTTGAGGTTTCAAACAGGGAAATCAAGAGAATCCTAGAAAGGACCGTTGGATCAACAAGGAGGGACTGGTCTACAAAACTAGATGATGCATTATGGGCCTACCGAACAGCTTACAAGACACCCATTGGTATGTCTCCATATCGATTGGTGTTTGGAAAAGCATGCCATCTGCCAGTTGAGCTTGAACACAAGGCGTACTGGGCACTGAAGAAGTTGAATCTTGACTCACAAGCTGCAGGAGAGAAAAGACTTCACCAACTCAATGAATTGGAGGAATTTCGCCTACAGGCTTATGACAATGCCAAATTATACAAAGAAAAGACCAAAAAATGGCATGACCGAAAAATAGTGCACAGACAGTTAGAACCAAGGCAGCAGGTGTTGTTGTACAACTCGAGATTGAAACTTTTCCCTGGAAAGTTGAAATCTAGGTGGTCCGGACCATTTGTGATTACTCAGGTTTTACCATATGGAGCTATTGAGTTACTGGATCCTAATACCAACAACACATTCAAAGTTAACAGTCAGCGTGTCAAGCACTACTGGGGAGAATCATTTGAGCGACAAAAAGAAAGTGTCACACTTTCAGATCCAGCATAAACGTTCGAGCAGTCAAGTCTAGCTGACGACTTTAAACTTAGCGCTCGCAGGGAGGCAACCCATGCAATTTTTGTATATATTGTGATTTGGTGTGATTAATTTTGTGTGTTTAGTTTTTGCAGATTAAGTCATTTCAAGATGGACGAAGCTCTCTCAAATCTTCACAAGCAATTTCCTTCTCTCCCTCAAAAATCTCTGATGAAAATCTATAAAGCTCGCTTGGAACGGATGAGGTTACTGACAATCTATGGTGTTCCCAATGACATTCGTTGGGTAATTGAAGCACGAGTCCGATTGGCAGGTGAGTCTTCTGACTCTTTTATTTCACACTTGCCTGGTTTTGGAAGAAGCACCTATGCAAAGAAACGAAGAGCTAAGCAAATGGGTGTTTGTTACAAATGTGCACGTTGGAATTGCAACACTCGTTGTCGTTCTTTAGGAATGGTGTCTGTTAATCGCGAAGACAAAATTAAATTCATTAGGGATGGCTTGAGTAAGGAGTCTTTAGATGATATATCTTCGACTCTTGAGACGCATCCCAGTGGATATGTTCACATAGACTTTCGCATATTACATACACAATTTCAAAAAGAAAGACAACAGTTAAGTCTTGGGAATCTGACTAAAAAAGACCTTGTTTGCCAATTTATAAGAAAATTGGATGGGAAGCTTGTCCCTGACGCATAGACGTTAATCAAGCTGTAAATTTTTGTACATATTATATCTCTTTGTCTTTTCCTAATAATATTGATTTGTTTTGTTGTTTTCTTTTGTTTTCTCCGACAGGATCCAGATCTTGTTGACTATCATAATCTATTTTACTATTTTGCTACTAATCGTCCTTTGGAAGATACTTGTGCTATTTTTACTCACCCTTTTCAGGTACTATAAATTCAGCTCATCATTGCACCTTTGAAGTCATCCAGAGTTGAGAAAGAAAAACATAAAAAAATGGAAGCCACTTCAAGAAGACGAGTTGAAAACATCTGTGTGTTTTGCGGTAGTACTGTTGGTACTAAACCACAATACATAGAAGCAGCACAGGAATTGGGTCGAGTTTTAGCTACAAGGAATATGCACTTAATATATGGCGGAGGAAATCTCGGACTTATGGGGATCGTTTCAAAGGCTGTACAGGAAGGAGGCAGTCATGTTTTGGGAATCATCCCAAAACCCTTGGCAGAGGCAAATCTTATTGGATCATCAAACGGAGAGGAACTGATCGTATCAGGTATGTCTGAACGTTTGGTAGAAATGATTAACCGTGCTGATGCTTTTATTGCTTTGCCAGGTGGCTTAGGTACATTGGAGGAAATTTTTATAGTTCTATCTTGGGCGAACCTGAACATACACCAGAAACCGCTTGGACTGCTTAACGTTGATGGATTTTATGATTTTCTTTGTGTGTTTCTTGATGATGCTCGGAGAAATGGGTTCGTGTCAAAACCTATGAAAGAACTCCTCTTCACTGCCAGACTTGCTCCGGATCTAATAGACCAACTCATAGCCTATGAACCACAAGTTGACCCTATCATTTCGAAGATAAATTGGTCCGAGGACGATCGTGGTAAGAGGCGTCGTGTTAATCTGGATCTTAACCTTTAATTTCCTGTAGATTTCAGCTAACCAGGTACAACCTTCTAACTCTCCTTTTACTATTTAAGACATTGGGGACAATGTCTCATTTAGGTTTGGGGGAGGGAATTAGTTGATTAGTACCTTGTTTTTAGTGTGTGTGTTGTTTTTATTTTTAGTTCAAAATTTTTCGAAAAATACAAAAAAATTGAAAAATTTTCAAAAAATTACAAAAATATTTTGCATTTTTGTGTTTTGACTAAAAAGGTGGAATTGGTAAGAGATAGCCGAGTAAGGAGTTTCCACTCCTGAGACGTATCTCAAACCATTTATTTCAAAACAAGTTAATTTTTGTTTATTTCATTTTGAATTATTTAATTCGTAAATTCTCCATAAAACGGACTAAAATGGATCTTCTTATGCTCAGTTGACAGGTATTATCAACATACATGGAAACATACGGTCATTAGCTAAAATTGAAAAGTTTGTAATATTCAGTGCTATAGTTTAATTGGAGGAAGCATCTCAAAAAGTGATGAAGTAAAAAAAAAAAAAAAAATTCTGATTTACAAAAATAAAGTATCTAAGATCCGGGTTATTAAGTCTGTAAGGGTGTTTTAACACCTAGTGCCCTAAAACCAACTGGTTTGGGAGTCACTGGCCCAAAGCTCGCTACATGGATCAAAGATGCTGCAAAAAAAATATATATATCTGAAGTCTGAGTAATTAAGTCCGTAGGGGTGTTTTAACACCTGGTGCCCTAAAGCCAACTGGTTTGGGAGCCACCGACCTAAAGCTCGCTACATAGACGGAAGGTATTGTATATAAATAAAAAATAGAGAAAAATCAAAGAAAAAATCAGAAAAATCAGAAAATTATTCCATTGCTACAAAAAGGTGTGAAATCTGATAGAACTTTAGGACAAAAATATTACTCTCTTATCAACTGCACTCATGACTGTTGTGGGCAAAAATGAGTTGATTAATATTTTGTTGGCTGTGTATATGGAGAATGATAAAAATAATCGGAGAATTTACTTATTCGGTAATTTAGAAAGAAACAAAACAACTAGTAACTTGGAGTAGAATTTTCACCTGATTAGTCACTAACTTCTTTATTCTCTTTTCGCTTGTCTTTTTGCTTTTGTGTGCATTAGTTTTACTAACTTTTTACTTTTGTAAAATGTTTGTGGGTATCATTGCTGTAAACCCTCACGAGACTACAACTCGTCCACTAGGGACACCTAGGGGTTTAAAGGCTTGTTGCATATGCTAAATGCAACCGTGATCCCTACGAAAGTGGCTTAGTTAAATTTTATTTTCATGTTATTTTATTTTCTGTTTTGCTCGAGGACTAGCAAAATGTTAGGTTTGGGGGTGTGATGAGTGGTATTTATACCACTATTTCTCACTCATTTAACCTAATGTTTTGTTTTGTTTCTCGAGATTTATGAATGTTTTGATGTGTTTTGTTGTTATTTTGCAGATAAATAAAGTTTGGACAGCACTGGAGGCAATTTGGGGCAAAATCGGACAAAAATGCGTCAACAGGAATATTTTCATCTTCTGCGCGTCGCGACGCTGGAGCATTGCGCGCCGCGCCGCCCAACATGCGCCGGTTTTGCTAAAATGCGCCGGGTCAACGGGTCAACAATTTGAAAAAGTTTGACTTTTGCTAACGTGCGCCATGCCACGTGTCACCATCACAGAAGACTTGCTAACTTGCGCTGCCACGTGTCATCATCTCAACGGTGCCGACAATCATCATCTATGCTATCTTGCGCCAGGACACGTGTCAACATCTCAACGGCCTTGCTAAAATGCGCCCATGCCACGTGTCACGATCTGACGCTGCCGACAATCTCACCTCAGAGTGACGTAAGCAATGACGTCATGAACAGTGCCACGTCATCGGATAAGATCTGAGCCGACAAATCAGCAAGTGACACGTGTCACTGTAGCGCGCGTCGCGACGCGGAACCAGCGTCGCGACGCCCAGACCCCATCCGCGCCTATAAATAGCGCTCGAGATTTCCGTTTTTGTGGTACCATTTCCTCTCACTAATTCGATGTAATTAGGGATTTCTTCTCTCTCTAAGTTCTTTTAATTTAGTTTTGTAATTTTTAATTACGTTCTGTAATAATAATAAGTTACTTTGTTTATTTTACAGTTTTTACTACTCATTATGAGGAGGTAACTTCCTTCTGTTAAGGTAAAAGGTAATTCTTTTACTATTACTTCTTAGATTATTCTCCCATAATTATAATATATTCAAAGTTTTAAATTGACTTAATCAGGATACCGCCAGATTGGTCGGTGGGTAATAAAATTCATATTCCGCCTTTATGGCTGGTTATTTTGGTTCCGCCTTTATGGCTGGTTATTTTGGTTCCGCCTTTATGGCTGGTTTATATTAAAATGATTCCGCCTTTATGGCTGGTTGTTTTTAAACTGATTAAATCAAAATACCGCCTATATGGCTGGTTGATAATGTTTTGCAAAGCTTATATTATATTATGGGAGAAATCTAATTAGTATATAGTAGAAGTAATTCCTTTTACCTTAGCAATTTTATTTTAATTCACTTTCAGCATTTATTTACTGCATTTACTTTATGCAATTTTATTTTAAGTCTTTTAAGTTTTTAGCCCTAGTTATGTGTCGTAGCTAAGTTAGTTATCTAGGGTTGTGATGAATTTCAATTAAACCGGTTTATAAGGGTTAGATTATAGTTTGGGTAATTTAAAGATTTATTTATTGAGTCTTAACCTTAAAGCCTTTTTATTAACTGGCCATTAATAAAATTGATTAGGTAAACTTAAAATGAACTAGACATAGGGATTTTAAGTTTAAGACCTTAGACTCAATAGCCCACGATCTTCCTTGAGGATAGATAACCCTTTAATAGATTTCCTTACAGGATAGGAATATACCTGTTGGGCGGGGGTAGCCATAATTGGAACTTGAACTTAATGAATCTAGGTAATTTGGTTGACATAGACATATGGTTCAATTGGATTATACTAGGTATTTGTAATTGACCATCGGAAGAGGCTTTTACATAATTTAGTGTTTCAGGTTATTAAATTGATATATTACCCAACTATAGGATAACTACTTCATCTTTTAAATAATATTGAAATAAGTCACAACCCTGGGTAGTTTTTATAAATTGAATTTTTCATCATTTCACTTAAGCAAAAATTTATTTACTTGTTTAAATTTAGAATCATCGCCTTTTTCCAACCAAATCAAATCAATTCGTTAGATACCAGTAAACAGTGAACCTCATAAAGATTAATAAGATAAGGTTTTAAGTCCTCGTGGGATCGATACTTTTTATACTACTTGAACGATACGTACGCTTGCGTTATACGTGTGTGTTTACGCCGGTCAGTAAGAAGAATCGAAGCACTGATTTCTTGGTTCAATGGAAAGTTTGCGCGGAGGAAGATGCTACCTGGGAAAAGAACACTACATTGTGGAAATTTAAAAGGGTAGTTCAAGCCTATCTTGACTCAGTTGCGACGAGGGCGTCGTCTAGCTCAGGTAGGGGTGGTTTGTTATCCCCTTAGTCTGGTTGCTCGAGGAAATTGGGGAACGAGTGGCGTTGGCTGCAGCTAACCACTCACAATATGCGCACATCATGGATGGGCTGTGTGATGGGGGCAGTTGGTGCTGTCTGAAGGAAGTGATGCTGACACATTGGGCGGTTGGTGCTGTCCGTGGGAAGTTGAAAATGCCTTTGGCAAGGCAGTTGCGTGCACAAGCATGAGAATGGCTTCATATGCAACACACTAGCATGTGGGGAATTCAAATATAGGCTTGTGTGGATAAACTTTAGTGTCTTGCATTCCTAGAGCAGTTGGGATGTAACTGCTATGACTTGTTGGCTGGTGCTCATTGGGCCAGCACACCCTGGGGCAGTTGGGGGTGTAACCGCCGCTAGTATATATGTGTTTTGTGAAGAATATGCAAAGGTGCGTGAGTGATGTTCATTGTAAGCCTTTGCATATTCTGAGCACGGTTCCTTATAAGTACTTTGGAGAGTAAAGAAAAAGGTTGGGCATGTTTTGCCCATGAAGGTATGTCTTGTGTTTACTTCTTGTGGGCTTGCTGCGATTGTGGGTGAACATTGTTGGGTGTTGCCGTCTGTGTTGTGCGTGTATGCGAGAAAGGCTGACTGAGTAGGGAGAACTCGGTGCCGCACTTGGCTAAGAAAACGCAGAGTGAAAATTAACCTGTGACAGTTGAGTTGTATTTAAAGTTCCAAAGTTGGTTCAACTGTTCAAGCCATGCTCGTGTCTCACTGTCCAGAAAACGACATGCTTACTAATTACCCTTTAATAAGCTGATTAAGGCAATTAACTATCAATCTAATCGATGCACTGACCAATCAGGCGGTCGATCATAGTCATGAAAGCAAGTAATTTGCCAGAATCTAAATTTGCATTGTTGATTACAGGCAACTGGGAGACGAAGCAACATTTCAGGGTATAAAGAAAGGAGGTCACTTGGTTAACCAACCTGGAACGACCCTTTGTCTACAACAGGTATCTCAAGCTATTCCTTGTTTCTCTGCCTGCAGATGGATCCCAGAAACAACAATTTCCGCCATCCTTCTGAAACAATAAAAAATCTCCTGCTGTCACTTAATTCAAATATTCATTTCCTGTATAATTGGAAAACTTCTCAAAGCTGTGCAGTTGAATGAACAAGTCTTTTATCCTCAAAACTGGAGATATATTAGTTACTAGTACATGAATTTTTGATTAAAAATGAAAAGTTTACTCATTGTTCTTTCTTTTCCACCTTTAACAACAGAAAGCAACTCTCATAGACGTGTGCAATAAATGATACAATGAATTATGGAGCAATGACAGAAGCAATTTGAACAAATACATATACTAGGAAGGCACATTAACATACACTTGCAAAGGATTATGATACTGATAGGATCCCAAATTCGATTGTTGAATAATTGTTTATTTGAAGGGAATCAATTTGTAAACGAGAGAATGTTGTTTTGATGTAACAAACAAGAGAAATTATGAGTTGTATTTGTATTTACTGCATCAGATTCATTACAGTCATTCCATTTCTTCATATTGTACTATCAATGAATTACAACCCAGTACATCTGTGATTGATGAAAGACAAGAAAATAACAAAAACAAAGACAGTATGAAATGCGTCCAGGCTTAGAGACTGGATTCTCCAATGGCCTCAAGAAACAAATTTCCCAAGCCGCCCCATTGCTCATGCGTCTTCAGTATTTATACTAGATAATGATTACTTGTAACCAACTGCCACCTCAGAAATTCCCTTGCACCAGCTGCTTCATCCCCAACTATAATTTGTTATCAGCTATGACTAGCCTCTACCATGTCCTCCCTGAAAAAGACTCGTTTGCCCCTCCTTTTGTAGACCTTGATGCCCTCAAACCTATCAGATAGGTAGGGAAGAAGCACTTTAAGTTGAGGCCAGCACTTTTATCTAAAGGAAAACTGAATTTCTTCTAGACTTCTTCCTTTAGTTTCAGGGACCCATACAGCCACAAAAAAAAGACAGAAAATCAGACACTATCCCATAAATCTAGAAGGTCCCTGCTGACAGTGAAGAAACCACATTCATAAAAAATTAAAGCCATCCAACACAATTACACATAACACCTCTGAAACAAACAGAAACAGAGAGATCTACCTCCATAGCTCCAACCTAAAAGAAAATTTGACTATCCACGACAAAAGCCAGTTTGCCAATGTTGCAAAGCTGCCAGCAAGACTCTTGATTTTTACTGGAAGAATCAAGATATCAAACAAAAGACACTGTATGAGGAATACTACTCGGCATGCATGCAATGTTTTACCTGAACAAACCCAAGTGCAAATGTAGAAACATTTCCTGATGAAATCCCTGTTCAAGTTCATAGAGATTAGTAAGCTATCAATGTAAGCATTGTAACAGTTAGGAGCCACTTAAAATATCATTGCCATTCATATATTCATGGTAAACTCAACTAAAATTTTGTCAGTGATGTCATTATCTGGGATGAGGAGGTTGGAAAGGGAGGGTGAGGAGATAATTCTCTTATGGTACAAATTGCATACACAGTGAACCTAACATGACAATACAAACTAAGAATTTTCTTCCGGCTTTCTATGATTCTATGTTACAATACAAGGTAAATATCATACAAAATAAATTGTCCCGCGTACACAGATACACTGTCAAATGTGTGTTTTATACAATCTGCCTCCATGAAACAAAAATAAAAAATAAAAAATTTATATCCACATTTAAAAGCTTCAAGGAATGGTGAAATAACATCCAAAGAAATATTGATCTCACCAGCATTCGCAAAAATGTTATGGGAATAGAATACAACACCATTGATGCCACTGAGTTGCTGAAGAACCGGTAATCCTATTCCTATCTGCACCATATGAAATCTCATTAAAGCTGCAAGTTCTAAAACGTATAAAAAAACCACCACAACAAAAGAATCCAAAATAAGAAGTTTACAATCAAAGGAAACCAATATCTTTTTCGCTTGAGACAGCAAATCATATTGTCTTTCTTCTGCTTGATGATGCTACAGACCTCTGCATATAATACATCCTTAGACAGTGTAAGTCTATAAAAAAATGCACAAAGATTGCATCCTTCAGCTTATAATATGAAGATTTCAAGCTCAGTTTGTCAAGTTAAAATTGAAATGGCATAAATGTCATTCAGGTGTCAACACCTTGATTTCATTAACTTCAATGGAAATGTTTGTTTCAGAACCCTATAGGACTTGCGAAGAGGCTTCAAAATCTTCTGTCATCCCATTTTGGCCTGTATGCCAACAAGACAAATCAGAAAAGATACAACGATAACAAAATTCTTAAATGAAAATGAGTTGTACCAGCCATCGAGGAGATTCTGGTATGAAAAACAATCCAAGTATCAACAACGTACATGGCAGAATCCCTACAAATTAAGTGTGAATGATCCATTAATTAAAAACTATATGCATCATCAACTTATTTGCATGGCTATTGGCTAGTAATGTTAAGTTGAACTTAAGCTAAGAAGTGCACAGAGAAACTAGGAAGCAAATAAACTATTCTTGAGAAAGGAGCAGTACTTTAAGTGTTGGGGAATTTCACTTGTTGATTCATTTCTCAGAAGAGAAAATTAAGTTGGAAAATTTACACACCCATCACATGCAAACCCCACCCACACATGAAGTTTCAAAGCTTTTCGGTTTCCATAATGTTCAATCTTGAGAGAGATTATACATTTTATTTCACTAATACTCCTCAACACTTTTCTGTCTGCAGTATGAATGAATTAACATAACGTTAAGCATCTTACCTAAAATCGCAAGCACTTTCCAATTGACAAATAGGCCCAACAGATATGCCCGCATTATTCCAATTGTTACTGATAGCTAGAAAGCTAGAAAAGTAAAATGAATTTGTTGAACTAACTAATCATAATCATGAAAAGAACAAAGTAAATAAGAATTAGACAAATTGAATGATTCAAGAGCATGAAAATGCAGCCAACCAGGTTAACAGATCCTAGACTCCCTCTCATATTTTGAGGTGCTATCTCAGCTACATACACAGGCACCTAGACAATAACAAAACAATCACTATAACTTGTTTTCAACATTACATATTCCAAAAACACCAGTTACTACTAAAAGCCAGAAAAATGCAAAGTTACCGTGTAAAACGCCAAACCCTTCCAACAACCTTCCCATAAATAAAAACGAAGAATCCTACAACACCAACCCAAAGTTATAACAGACAAGAAACCCACATAAAATACACAATTAACAAGTTCTGGATTATCAAAATTCACTCTCTTTGGAGAAAGATATGATGAGCCATCCTATAATATTAGGAACCGAAACAATCATTAGTGACTGCAATTCAACATAGCATTGCAACATTCAGTACTAAGTATTTGGAACAAATTTTCGGAGAATAATTCTAAATATCAGCAACAGATATTAAATTGAGTGAATGAATTATATACCCTTTTTCGGCCAATGTACTCTGATATCTGACCACTAGCTATTGCACCAACCATAGCAACCACATTCGCTAAAGAGCCAAATATAGAGAACTGTGTACAGTTAAATCAAATTGATTGCACAAATATGAAAATAAATATTTAAAAAATGGACATGCCTCATCGTCAAACTTCTGAAATTGTAAGTTTAACATCATTAATGATTTCGGCTTGCGTAGGTGAAGAGTATCCACACTACAATAATAATAATAATAATAAACACAACAAATTGCTTAAACGAGCTTAATTTTGTTAAAAATAGTGCGGTGAATTTAATACAGTAAATCCGAATTGGATGGGGGCATCAACGGTGACAATGACGGCGACGGCGACGGCGTTGGTGTTTGGATTGGCGATAATTGAGTCGATAATTGATATCGGATATCTGAATTCAATTCAGGTGTTTGATGGAATGCTTCAAAGAGATAATTAGTTTTTGGGTTTTTTTTTATACCTCCCTTGAGGTTTACCATATTGACACATAGAGAGAGTGTATCAGTGTATTTGTATCCTTGTATAACTTATGTATATTAAATAGATAGCCAAATTACACGCAATAATAAAGCGAATATTATCCCTCTAAAAATCTGAAATAGGAAAATTATTGGTAATTTTTGCCAAAACATGAGCCTCAACATTACAAGTTCGAGGTTTGAACATAATCCTAAAGTAATTCAGAACACCGCATCTTGAATCTCCATGATAATCCATAAAAATTCTTTGGAGCTAGTGATAGTACCCTTAATTAGATACACTATATTTTTAGCGTCTGATTCGATAATTAACAGATTTAACTCATACTGCTTGGCAAAATGAATCCCATCTTAATAGCTTGAATTTCTGCTAACTCGAAATCTTCTGTGAATTGCGCCTGATCTACATCAACTCCAAGAATTTAACTCCTATGATTCCTAAACACAGCTCTCATACCAGTGATTTTTCTTTTACAATTGATCCTCACATCGACATTCACCTTAACCCAATTCTGAGGAAAAGGTGACCAGCTGATTTCCTATTGAGTTCGATTGTCCACAACTGTCAATTCTTCTTGAAGCTTGATGATCTCAGCTGACTCACAAATGCTCTCAGCTCATGCCATTATATGTTGAATATGAGAACTTATCTTTTGGAATAGTAATTGATTTCTAGCCCCCCCAATTTTCCCACATCAGAGAGGCCAAATCTCTTAGTTCTGCCTTAGACAGGATTTCGCAAACCTAGAGAAAAGTTGATTGATTGAGCTATTCTTAACTGTCTGCACCAAACTGAAAAACATGGACTTTCTTCAATATTCTTTGGATAACTTACAAAAGAAAATTGCATGTGTGATTTTCTCTATATCTTTGCCACACCTCTGACAAGTGTCCCCCGTGATAATTTTCTTTGCGAGCAAACTAGATGCTATTGGCAGCAGCCCTAAAATGCACCTTCATATGAAAATTTTATCGTAGCAGAGAGAGCAATATTCCAGACTCCTTGCCATAAGCCAGAGTCAATTGACGAACTGCAACCTTTGTTCTGAATCTTCCATTCTTAGGCTACATGATAGGCACTTTTTACTATGAATCTTCCCATTTTATCAAAATGCCAATAATTACTATCTTTCTGACACTATCTAGGGAGCGGAATCTTCAATATCTCATTCACATTAATATCTATAAATTTCTCTTTTAGCAGACCTTCAACCCACTGAAAACCACTATCTAACAATGATTCTACTTTGGTATTTCTGCTGAGGGTGTGAGCTGATATAGGTTTGAACGAAGTTGGTCTAGGAATCCAAGGACTTTCATAAATCAAGGCTTTTTCTTATCCCCCACACGCCATGTAATCCCTTCATCAACAAGTTTCTTCCCATACAATACTTCTCCAGACAAAAGAGGGGTTATATCCCACATTTACATCAACAAACTGATCTTCTTAAAATACCTAGCCTTCAATAACTTAGCCATTAACAAATCTAGGAACTGGATAATCCTCCACCCATGCAGCCCTGCTTTGCCAACATAGCCTGGTTGAAGCATTCCAAATTTCTAAACCCCAAACCACCATTCCTTTTGGACTGACTTAGCTTATTCCAACATCTCTAGTGAATTTTCTTTTCAACTTTATTGGAACCCCACCAATAGGCATTGAACTTCATTTGAATCTCTTCACAAAGACTCCAAGGTATCATGAATACTCACATAGTGTATGTAGGAATAGCTTGAGCAATGGCTTTGATCAGAACCTATTTTCCTCCTTGGGATATGAGTTTACTTTGCCAATTCTTCAGTTTGCTAAGAATTCTAAGTTTCAACTCATTAAATACTGCTATTTTATTCCTACCCACAATGGAAGGAAAACCAAGATATTTGTCATGAGTGGAACCTCTGCAAAAATTGAAGATGCCCTTTATAGCTTCACAGGTGTTCCTGTCAGTGTTAGGACTGAAAATCAGGGAAGATTTATCAAAATTAAAAATTTGACCAGAAGCTGAGGCATAAACATAAAACAGAAGCTTAAGGTTGTTGTATTCTCGAGTATTTTCTTGTGCAAATATCAAACTATCATATGTAAATAATAAATGGAACACTAACAGCTTGCTACTAAATTTTAGTCCTTGTATGCGTTTTTCCTTCTCAGCTTTGATCAGTAGCCCTGACAGAGCTTCAACGCACAAGAGAAATATGTAAGAGGACGACATACATCCTTGTCTCAGGCCTCACTTAGGTCGGTGATGAGCGGAAAATATAGATATATTTACCGCCCCTTTTACCTAATATTTTGTTTAGTTTCTCGGGTTTGATGAACGTTTTGATGTGTTTTAGTTTATTTTGCAGATAAAATAAAATCGGGACTCAATGGAATCATTCAGGATGAAATGTGGAACAAATAAGGGTAAAATCTGGACTTGACATTTGAATTTTGGAGATTGGAAACTTGAAATGGCGTTCTAACGAAGTACAATTTCAGAAATTCCAACTTTGCGGAATCGTCGTATTTTGGCCATAACATTTTACTCTAATATCGGATTGAGGTGATTCAAGTTCCAGATTAAAGAAGACTCAAATATCTACAATTTTGAAGTCATAATAATTTCGAATTCTGAAGTTTCCATGATCGAAATTGATAAAATATCCGTAAGTGTGTTATATGTAATTATTAAAGTCATTTTCAAAAAAAATAATAAAAAAATAAAAATTGTCAAACTTCCACCAAACATGCTTGGTGCCATATTTGGTGCCATGTTTGATGCCATGTTTGGTGGAGCAATTTGTGGAGAAATTGGTGGAAGC
Organism: Zanthoxylum bungeanum; assembly: GCA_019454045.1. Taxonomy (NCBI): domain Eukaryota; kingdom Viridiplantae; phylum Streptophyta; class Magnoliopsida; order Sapindales; family Rutaceae; genus Zanthoxylum; species Zanthoxylum bungeanum. The sequence goes on along the minus strand of SKCR01040476.1, from coordinate 36,402 downwards.
CTTTAGATTTGCCTATAAATACCAAGCTAAACTTTGTAAATTTTTCATGCTTTCTTTGGAGGAATTTCTCCATGAAAACCTAAAGGAAAGTGTCTTGTATATTTATTTAAGTTTTCTTGTATTTTCTTTTTATTTAATTAATAAAATTTTGTGTGTTTTCATTTATAGAATGAGCATGTAATCTCATTCTGTTGAGGTGAAAATGTGAGACTTTTAATATAATAAATTAGATTAATCTCCCTTATTTTAATTAAAATTTGGATTAATTAGTTACCGCCTATATGACCGGTTTAGGTGACAACCTTATTTACCACCTATATGGTCGGTTTTACATTCCAGACGTAGTTTCCCCGCCTATATGGTCGGTTTAGGTAATTACCTTGTTACCGCCTATATGGTCGGTTGGATTTAATTGAGACAAATGGAATTTCCGCCTTTATGGTCTGGTTAAATATAATTAATTAATCGGTAAACATTGACAATAAGGGAGATTTCTAATTTTGAAATATTAAAAGTGGATCCTCTAAGTTTTTTTTTTCATTATTGTAATTTTGAAATATTAAAAGTGGATCATTTTCTTTCATTAGTGTAATTTTAATTTTATTTATCTCCAAGTTTTTTTATGATGTTTTGCTTATTTAAGTGTTTAGTAATCCTAAGTATGTTTTGTAACTAAACATATTATTTAGGGGTGTGATGAATTCCAATATCACCGGTTTATAAGGGGTTATTTCATGTATTGGGTAATATAAAGGTTTATTTATTAAGTCTTAAGCTTAATGCTTCTTATTAACTGGTCATTAATAAGATTGATGAGGTAAACTTAAAATAAACTTGATAAAGGAATTTTAGGTTTCAACCTTAGACTTAATAGCCCATGATCTTCTTTAAGGATAGATAACCCTTAATAGATTTCCTTCCAGAATAGACATATACTTGTCGGGCGGGGGTAGCCATAATTGGAACTTAATCTTAATGAATTCAGGTAACTTGGTTAACAAGACATACGATTAATTGGGTTACACTGGGTATTTGCATCTGACCATCGACATAGGCTTTTGCATAATTTCGTGTTCCAGGTTAGTAAACCAACATATTGCACAAACATGAGATAATCACTTCATCTTTAAAAGATATTGGAAGGATTCACAACCTTAGATAGCTTATTAATATTGATTTTACCTTTAATTCACTTTCACACTATTTTATTTACTTGTTTTAGTTTAAAGTCACCATCCAATCAAACAACCAATCTATTAGATACTTGTAAACATTTAGCTTCATAAATTAATAACTTAGGTATTAAGTCCTCGTGGGATCGATACATTTTATACTACTTGAACGATATGTGCACTTGCGTTATACGTGTGTGATCACGCCGATCAAGTTTTTGGCGCCGTTGCCGGGGACTTATTTATCTTTAACTATTAGTTTTGGGGTTAGATATATTTACTTGTGTTTAATTTGTTTTTATTTATTATTTTTATTTTCTTGCGTTACAGGTTCTCAAACACTACATGAGACAAACCAGAAGCTTTGAAATCCGTCTGCTTGACCCAGAAATTGAAAGAACTATTAGACAGTTGAGAAGGGAAAGGCGAGAAGGCCAAGAAGCAATCATCAACATGGAACCTGAACCTTTGGAAGTTTCACCACCAATTCCCATTCGAGAGAGAACTATTATGGTGGTTGACGGCTTCATTTCTTATATTGTACTTCCTCCATTACCAGCAAATGCGTGTGACATCAAAACATGCATTCAAATGATACAACAGTCAGTACAGTTTGAGGGGAATGCAACTGAAGATCATAATGCCCACATCAGCAACTTTCTGGAAGTTTGCGGTACTTTCAATTACAACCGAACAGCTGAAGAAGCAATGAGACTGATTGTTTTCCCATATTCCTTGAAAGACAGAGCTAAGGCTTGGCTACATTCAATACCAGCAGGTTCCATCACAACTTGGAAAACTCTAGCCACCAAATTCCTTGCAAAGTACTTTCCACCAGCCAGAACTGCAAAGCTGAGGAATGACATCACATCCTTTGTGTAACATGACTCGGAATCTCTCTATGAAGCTTGGGAAATATACAAAGAGTTACTCCGAAAATGTCCTCACCATGAGATAGCAAAGTGGCTATAAGTCCAAACCTTCTACAATGGACTTTCTAGATTAATGAGAACCACAATTGATGTTGCTGCTGGAGGAGCTTTAATGGCAAAAGGAGAAGATCAGGCCTGGGACCTAATTGAAGAAATGGCCAACGACAATTCTTTATGGCCAACAGAAAGGAGCATGATCCAACGAATCACATGAATTTATGAAGTTGGAGCCAACACAGTAGTGAATGCCAAGCTGGATCAGATATGCAAATTCATGGAAACTCTTAGTATGCAAGGCAATATTGGATCCACAATTTCACCATATGGAGGAGCACCAGAGTCAAAATCATTCAACCAATATGATGAGACGGTGAATTATGTCAATAATTTTAACAGATATGGAAACAATCCATATTCCAACACCTACAACCCAGGTTGGAGGAATCACCCAAATTTTGCATGGAGCAACAATTCAGAGCAAAGGAAAAGTCCACCACCCGATTACAACAGCAGAACAAATGCCAGGAGCATGAAAAAGAACCAGGAATATCGGAAGTGCTAACTCAGTTAAAAAAATATGATGCTATGTTTCAAAGCCAATCAGCTTTTATAAAGGCACTAGAAAATCAAATTGGACAACTGGCCAATGCTCAGAGTTACAGACCGCCAGGTAACCTTCCTCCCAACACAGAACCAAATCCAAGGAACAGAGGGAAAGAGCAATGCCAAGCCATTACTTTGAAAAACGGTACTGAAATCAACAAAGGTGTTGGAGTCAAGGTATCCACTAAGGAAGTTCCAAAAGAAAACAGCGAAATAGAGCCACAGATGGAGGAAAAAGAAGCAAAGGAAAAAAATCGAGAAAGATTCACTCCACCCCCACCTTTTCCACAACGTCTCCAGAAAAACAAACTGGATAAGAAATTTGCTCGATTCTTGGAGGTCTTCAAAAAGCTGCATATAAACATTCCATTTGTAGAAGCGTTAGAACAAATGTCCAACTATGTTAAATTCATGAAAGATATTATGTCATGAAAGTGGAGATTGAGAGATTATGAGACAGTAGCATTGATAGAAGAATGCAGCGCCATCATTCAGAGGAAACTTCCCCTAAAGTTGAAAGATCCTGGTAGTTTCACCGACATGCACCATAGGAGAACATTACATCGGTAAAGCTTTGTGTGATTTAGGTGCTAGTGTTAATTTGATGCCTTTTTCGATCTATAGAAAACTACAGATTGGAGAAGCAATGCCCACCTCAGTCTCTCTGTAACTTGCTGATAGAACGCTCGCATTTCCGAGAGGTGTAGTTGAAGATGTGCTGGTCAAAATTGACAAACTCATTCTCCCAGCATATTTCATTATCGTTGACATGGAAGAAGACAAAGATGTACTTATCATCCTCAGAAGACCGTTCTTGGCTACAAGTCGAACTGTTATTGATGTACAAAAAGGAGAACTAACCTTGAAAGTGCAGGACCAAGAAGTTACATTCAATATTTTCAAAGCCATGAAATTCTCGAGTGATGAAAAAGAAGAGGAATGTTTCAAAATTGATGTTGTAGATAGTATCATCCAGGATACTGATGCAATGCAACTTTCCACGGATAAACTTGAAGCTTGCATCACCAACATGACTGACAGCGAGCTAGATGATGAAATTTTGGAATGTATCAACTATCTTGACAGACCATTTTGCTTCAAATCGACATCACAAGTGGAAAGTTTGGAATTACCGAAAAATGAATGAATCAAGCCCTCGATTGAAGAACCACCACAACTAGACCAGAAGCTACTTCCGAGCCATCTCAGGTATGCATTCTTAGGAAACTCTTCTGATTTACCTGTAATTATTTCTTCATCACTAACATTTGAGCATGAAGAAAAGTTGCTGAGAGTGTTATGAGAACACAAGAAAGCCATTGGCTGGACTATAGCAGACATTCGAGGCATTAGTCCGTCATTTTGTATGCACAAGATTCTGATGAACGATGAGTACAAAGCCACAGTAGAGCATCAACGGAGACTAAATCCAATTATGAAGGAGGTCATGAAGAAAGAAATTATCAAATGGTTGGATGCCGGCATCATTTATCCCATCTCTGACAGCACTTGGGTGAGTCCTATGCAATGTGTGCCAAAGAAATGAGGAATTACTGTAGTCACAAATGAAAAGAACGAGCTGATTCCAATAAGAACGGTGACTGGATGGAGAGTATGTATGAACTACAGGAAGCTGAACAAAGCAACAAGGAAAGATAATTTTCCGCTGTCATTCATTGACCAGATGCTAGACAGATTGGCAGGACATGAATTCTATTGTTTTCTGGATGGATACTCGGGGTACAATCAGATTGCCATCGCCCCAAAAGATCATAAGGAAACTACTTTTACATGCATGTATGGTACTTTTGCTTTCCGTAAAATGTCATTTGGACTATGTAATGCTCATGCCACATTTCAACGTTGCATGATGGCCATCTTCTCAGACATGCTGGAACAAAGTATGGAGGTCTTCATGGATGATTTCTCTATGTTTGGAGACTCGTTCGACCACTTCTTGTAAAATCTGGAAAATGTGTTACAAAGGTGTGAAGATACCAACATGATACTCAACTGGGAGAAATGCCACTTCATGGTGCATGAAGGCATTTTGCTGGGACATCGGATCTCACAAAAGGGAATCGAGGTAGACAAAGAGAAGATCGAAACAATTGAAAAACTACCTCCACCAACATCAGTTAAATGGATTCAGAGTTTTCTCGGACATGCAGACTTTTACATGAGATTTATCAAAGACTTCTCCAAGATTACGAAACCTCTGTGCAATCTTTTGGAGAAAGACGTGCCTTTCAACTTCACCAAAGAATGCCACGAAGCTTTTGAGATCTTAAAACAGAAGCTGGTCTCTGCCCCCATCATAGTAGCACCAAACTAGACCCTTCCATTTGAGGTGATGTGCGATGCTAGTGACTTTGCTATAGGTGCAGTTTTGGGACAACGCACAACAAAAATTTTCCATACCATTTACTACTCCAGCAGAACTCTAAATGAAGCACAACTCAACTACACAACCACTGAAAAGGAGTGTCTCGCAGTTGTGTTTACTTTTGATAAATTCTGCTCCTATCTGCTGGGTCCCAAAGTGGTGGTCTACACAGATCATTCATCAATTAAATACCTGATCGTGAAGAAAGATACCAAACCTAGATTGATCCATTTGGTGCTTCTACAGCAAGAATTTGACGTGGCGGTCCGAGACAGGAAATGGACAAAAAACCAAATGGCATATCACTTATCGAGGCTTGAGAATGGAGAAACAACTGGCAATGAACTGACAATCAAAGAAACTTTTCCAGATGAACAGTTGTTTTCCATGAAACAACAAGATGTCCCTTGGTATGCTGACTATGTAAATTATATAGTATCGGGAAAATGGCCATTGGAATGGACACATCAGCAACATAAGAAATTCTTCAAGGAAGTCAAACATTATGTCTGGGATGAGCCGTACCTGTTCAAACACTGTGTTGATCAATTACTGAGACGTTATGTTCCACAGGAGGAGGTCAATAGTGTCTTGCAGCATTGTCATTCATCACCATACGGCGGATACTTCGGCGGAAATAAAACTGCAGCCAAAGTCCTACAATCAGGTTTGTTCTGGCCTACTATGTTTAAAGATGCTTACTTATTTGCTCTTCAATGTGACAGGTGCCAGAGAAGGGGAAATATTTCGAGGAGAAATGAAGGACTTCTGCAAAATATTCTGGAAGTGTAGATATTTGATGTATGGGGGATTGATTTTATGAGACCCTTTGTTCCATCATTCGGAAACCTGTACATACTAGTTGCAGTAGACTACGTCTCCAAATGGGTTGAAGCAATAGCACTGCCATCAAATGATTCAAAAATGGTGATAAAATTCCTTAAAAAGAATATTTTCACTCGCTTCGAAACACCTCGAGCAATTATCAGTGATGGTGGCACACATTTCTGCAACATATACTTTGATGCACTCCTATCCAAATACAGAGTTACTCATAAAGTTGCTACTGCCTACCATCCGCAGTCAATTGGACAGGTTTAAGTTTCAAACATGGAGATCAAAAGAATCTTGGAGAGAACCATTGGATCAACAAGGAGAGACTTGTTTACAAAATTGGATGACGCATTATGGGCCTACCGGACAACTTACAAGACACCCATTGGTATGTCCCCATATCGAATGGTGTTTGGAAAAGTATGCCATCTGCCAGTGGAGCTTGAACACAAAGCATATTGGGCATTAAAGAAGTTAAATATTGATCCACAAGCAGCAGGAGAGAAAATGCTCCACCAACTCAACGAATTGAAGGAATTTCTCCTACATGCTTATGAGAATGCCAGACTATACAAAGAAAATACCAAGAAATGGCATGATCGAGAAATAGTGCACATACAACTGGAACCAAGGAAACATGTGTTGTTATACAATTCAAGGTTGAAACTTTTCCCTGGAAAGCTGAAATCAAGGCGGTAGGGTCCATTTGTGATTACTCAGGTTTTACCATATGGAGCTGTAGTGTTACTTGATCCCAACACCAACGATACATTCAAAGTTAATAGCCAGCGTGTCAAGCATTACTGGGGAGAATCATTTGAGCGACAAAAAGAAAGTGTCACACTTTCAGATCCAGCCTAACATTTGGGCAGTCATGTCTAGCTGACGACGTTAAACTTAGCGCTAGCTGAGAGGTAACCCATACAATCTGTGTATATATTCAGATTTGGTGTATTTTATTTTCGTGTGTTTAATTTGTGTAGGTAAAGTCATATTTCATGATGGAAGACGTTCTCGCAAATCTTCACAAGCAATTTCCGTCTCTCCCTCAAAACGCTCTGATGAAGGTTTACAAAGCTTGCATTGAACGGATGAGACTACTGATGATCAAAGGTATTCCTAATGACATTCGTTGGATTATTGAAGCACGGGTCTGATTGGCAGGTGAGTCCTCTGACTCTTTTGTGTTATATCTGTCTGGTTTAAGAAGAAGCACCTATGCTAAAAAGAGAAGAGCTAAAAAATAGGTGTTTGCTATAAATGTACACGCATGACATGTAATACTCGTTGTCGTTATTTAGGAATGATGTCTGATAACCGTGAAGATAAAATTAAATTCATTAGGGATGGCTTGAGTAAGGAGTCTTTGGATGACATTTCATTGATTCTTGAGACGCATCCTAGTGGATATGTGCATCACGTAATTCACATGTTATATACACAGTTTCGAAAAAAACAACAACATTTAAGTCTCGGGAATCTGACTCTAAAAGACCCTGTTTGCCAATTTATAAGAAAATTGGATGAGAAGCTTGTCTCTGACGTATAGACATCCCTCAAGCCGTTACATCTTGTAAATATTTTTAACTTTTGTCCTTATCTAATAATTGAGATTTGTTTTGTTATTTTCTTTTATTTTCTCCGACAAGATCCAGACTCTTTGAATTTCACGATATATTTTATTGTTAAGCTAATAATTGTCATTTGGCAGATATTAGTGCTATTATTACTCATCTTTTTTCAGGTTCTATAAATTCAGCCCGTCATTGCACTCTTAAAGACATCCAAAGTTGAGAAATAAATTAAAAAAATGGAAGCAACTTCAAGAAGACGAGTTGTAAATATCTGCGTATTTTGCGGTACTAGTGGTTGTTCAAAGCCAGAGTTCATTGAAGCATCACAGGAATATGCACTTAGTATATGACGGTGGCAATCTTGGACTAATGGGGATCGTTTCAAGGGCTGTACAGGAAGGAGACAGTCAAGTCTTGGGAATCATCCAAAAACCTTTGGCGGAGGCGAATCTTATAGGACCATCAAACAGAGAGGAACTTATCGTACCATGTATGTCTGAATGAATGATAGGAATGATTAATCGTGCTGATGCTTTTATTGCTTTGCCAGGTGGCTTGGGTATGATGGAGGAAATTTTTACAGTACTATTTTAGGCAAACCTGAACATACACCAGAAACCGATTGTACTATTTAATGCTAATGGATTTTATGATTTTCTTTGTGTGTTTCTTGATGATGCCCGGAGAAATGGGTTCGTGTCAAAACCTGTAAAAGAGCTCATCTTTACTGCCAGAACTGCCCATGATTTAATTGACCAAATCTTAGCCTTTGAACCACAAATTGACCCGATCTTTTCCAAGATAAACTGGTCTGATAACAATCGTGGTAAAAATCGTCGGATAAATCTGGATCTTAACCTTTAATTGATATTTTTAAATGTAGAATTTCAGCAGACTGGGTACTATCTTCTAAACTCATCTTCTACTTTTTAAGACATTGGGGACAATGTCTCATTTAGGTTTGGGGGAGGGGAATAGTTGACTAGTATCTTGTTTTTATTGTGTTATTTTTAGTCAAAAATTTACAAAAAATTTAAAAAATATATTATATTTTTAATTTGATTAATCAGGTGAAATTGGTGTGAGATAGTTGTGTAAGGAATTTCCACTCCTGAGACGTATCTCAACCTATTTCGTAACAAGTTAATTTTTGTTTATTTCCTTTTGAATGATTTGATTTGTGAATTCTCCATAATACTGACTAAATTGGATCTTCATATGTTCAATTGACAGGTATTATCAACTCATCTAAACTCATCTTATACTTTTTAAGACATTGGGGACAATGTCTCATTTATGTTTGAGGGAGGGGAATAGTTGACTAGTATCTTATTTTTATTGTGTTATTTTTAGTCAAAAATTTTCAAAAAATTCAAAAAAAAAAAATTTATAAAAATTAAAAAAAAAATTTATTTTTGTTTTTTTAATTTGATTAATCAGGTGAAATTGGTGTGAGATAGCTGTGTAAGGAATTTCCACTTCTGAGACGTATCTCAACCTATTTCGTAACAAGTTAATTTTTGTTTATTTCCTTTTGAATTATTTAATTTGTGAATTCTCCATAATACTGACTAAATTGGATCTTCATATGTTCAGTTGACAGGTATTATCAACATGCATGGTAACATACAGCCATGAGATGTATTTGAAAAGTTTGTAATATTCAGTGTTCTAGTTTAATTGGAGGAAGCATCTAAAAAGCAATGGAATAAAAAAAAGGAAAAAAAAAAGTGTGTATAAAAAAAAAAGGTATGAGATCCGAGTCATTAAGTCCGTAGGGGTGTTTTAACACCTAGTGCCCTAAAGCCAAATGGCTTGGGAGTCACTAGCCCAAAGCTCACTAAATGGATCAAAGATGTTATAAAAATAAAAAGAAACATCTGAAATCCGAGTAATTAAGTCTGTAGGGGTGTCTTAACACCTAGTGCCCTAAAGCCAACTGGTTTGGGAGTCATTGGCCCAAAGCTCGTTACATGGATTGAAGATGTTGCTTTCTTTATTTTATACAAAAAAAAATCCATTGCTAAAAAGGTGTGAATTCTGATATAACTTTAGGACAAAAATATTATTCTATTTTCAACTACACTTATGAATATTGTGGGCACAATGATTTGATTAATACCCTGTTAGTTGTGTATATGAAGAATGGTAAAAATAATCGGAGAATTTACTTATTTGGTAATTTAGAAAGAAAGAAAATAACTACTAACTTGGATAAGAAATTTCACTTGTTTAGTCACTAGCTTGTTTATTCTATTTTCTCTTGTCTTTTTGCTGTTGTGTGCATTATATTGACGTTTGTGTGTATCATCACTGTAAGCCATCACGAGACTACAACTCGTCCATTAGGGACACCTATGGGTTTAAAGGCTTATTGCATACGCTAAATGCAATTGTGATCCCTACGAAAGTGGCGTAGTTTAATTTTAATTGTTTATTGTATTTTATTTTGTTGTTTTGCTCGAGGACTAGTAAGGGTGGCAGAAAAGCCCGGGCCCGGTCCGGCCCGGCCCGGATCACCCGGGCTTTGGCCCGGCCCGAGGTAAGAAAAAACCCGGGCCGAGCCCTTTGATCAAAGCCCGGCACGGGCTCGGGCCCGAGCCGGGCTTTGCAATTTTGGCCCGGGCCAAAACAATATATATATATATATATATATATATATATATATTTAATATGTTTGTAGCATTTTTATTTGTTTGTACATTTAAATTGTGAATTGTCTTTGCATATAGTGTGAATGTATTTTGTATTTGTATGTTTTTAATTTTGATGATGTATTTGTATAATATAAATTGAATTTGAATTTTTTTTTTGGAAAAATTCGGACCGGATTTGGCCCGGGCCAAATTTTTTTTGGCCGGGCCCGGGCATGCCACCCTTAAGGACTAGCAAAATGTTAGGTTTGGAGGTGTGATGAGTGGAAAATATATCAATATTTACCGCCATTTTTACCTAATATTTTGTTTAGTTTCTCGGGTTTGATGAACGTTTTGATGTGTTTTAGTTTATTTTGCAGATAAAATAAAATCGGGACTCAATGGAATCATTCAGGACGAAATGTGGAACAAATAAGGGCAAAAACTGGACTTGACATTTTAATTCTGGAGATTGGAAACTTGAAATTGCGTTCTAACGAAGTACAATTTCGGAAATTCCAACTTTGCGCAATTTTCGTATTTTGGCCATAATTTTTTACTCCAATATCGGATTGAGGCGATTCAAGTTCCAGATTAAAGAAGACTCAAAGATCTAGAACTTTGAAGTTCATAATAATTTTGAATTCTGAAGTTTCCATGACCGAAATTGATAAAATATCCGTAAGTGTGTTATATGTAATTATTAAAGTCATTTTCCAAATAAAAATAAAATAAAATAAAAAAAATAAAAAAATGTCAAACTTCCACCAAACATGCTTGGCGCCATGTTTGGTGCCATGTTTGATGTCATGTTTGGTGACATATTTGGTGGAGCAATTGATGGAGAAATTTGTGGAAGCCTTTATATTTGCTTATAAATACCAAGCTAAACTTTGTAAAATTTTCATGCTTTCTTTAGAGGAATTTCTCCATGAAAACCTAAAGGAAAGTGTCTTGTATATTTATTTAAGTTTTCTTGTATTTTCTTTTTATTTAATTAATACAATTTTGTGTGTTTTCATTTATAGCATGAGCAGGTAATCTCATTCTGCTGGGGTGAAAATGTGAGACTTTTAATATAATAAATTAAATTAATATCCCTTATTTTAATTAAAATTTGGATTAATTAGTTACCGCATATATGACCGGTTTAGGTGACAACCTTATTTACCGCCTATATGGTCGGTTTTACATTCCAGACGTAGTTTCCGCCTATATGGTCGGTTTAGGTAATTACCTTGTTACCGCCTATATGGTCGGTTGGATATAATTGAGACAAATGAAATTTCCGCCTTTATGGTCTGGTTAAATATAATTAATTAATCGGTAAACATTGACAATAAGGGAGATTTCTAATTTTGAAATATTAAAAGTGGATCCTCTAACCCCCAACATTTTCTTTCATTATTGTAATTTTACTTTTATTTATCTCCAAGTTATTTTTATGATGTTTTGTTTATTTAAGTGTTTAGTAATCCTAAGTATGTTTTGTAACTAAACATATTATCTAGGGGTGTGATGAATTCCAATATCACCGGTTTATAAGGGGTAATTTCATGTCTTGGGTAATATAAAGGTTTATTTATTAAGTCTTAAGCTTAATGCTTCTTGTTAACTAACCATTAATAAGATTGATGTGATAAACTTAAAATAAACTTGACAAATGAATTTTAGGTTTCAGCCTTAGACTTAATAACCCACGATCTTCCTTAAGGATAGATAACCCTCAATAGATTTCCTTCCAGGATAAACATATACCTGTCGGGCGGGGGTAGCCACAATTGGAACTTAATCTTAATAAATTCAGGTAACTTGGTTAACATAGACATATGATTAATTGGGTTACACTGGGTATTTGCATCTGACCATCGACAAAGTCTTTTGCATAATTTCGTGTTCCAGGTTAGTAAACCAATATATTACACAAACATGAGATAACCACTTCATCTTTAAAAGATATTGGAAGGATTCACAACCCTAGATAGTTTAATACTATTGATTTTACCTTTAATTCACTTTCACACTATTTTATTTACTTGTTTTAGTTTAAAGTCAACATCCAATCAAACAACCAATCTATTAGATACTTGTAAACATTTAGCTTCATAAATTAATAGCTTAGGTATTAAGTCCTCGTGGGATCGATACATTTTATACTACTTGAACGATACGTGCGCTTGCGTTATACGTGTGTGATCACGCCGATCAGTCGGATATAACATTTGGTATGCTCATTGATAACAACTGAATATGAAGGAGTTGTAATGCAGTTCATGATTAATTTCCTCCAAGCTGGCAAGAAACCCAACATGCTCATCACCCCCATCCACAAACAACCATTACACCCCATCATAAGCTTTGCTTATGTCAAGCTTTAGGGAAACAAGGCATCTTTTTCCTTTCTTTCTGCTTCTCACCCTGCAAAGGCTCTCGTAGCCAATAATGATGTTGTCTGTGATGAGTCTGTTAGAGTTGGTGCTTTGAGCGCCAATCCGAATGATGTATTATATATTTTATTATTTATTAATAAAAATAACTACATTTCCATTTCATACCTTATTAATGGTATTGTCATTATGCATATTAGATTGATGATAGAAATGCTAAGAATGATATCGACCTTAAAATAGTCTTGTAGTAATACTGGATACTAGGTGGTCCGACATTGGGATAAATATTACTATTGTAAACTATTATTAAAGTAAATGTTCCTAGTCGTTGGTTTTGAAATATGGTCGAATTCCTATAACCCATAAGACTAGCACATGTCGTATATTGGAATTAGAGTTCTAATAGTTTAACCCAATGTACCATGAGCTTTGGAAACTCGTATAGACATACGGGTATTGGTTGGACCGAATATTGAATGACTCACATGTGATTCCTAATAGTTGGAAGTGTTGGGGTTTTCTCAATGGCGCAGACGGAAGCGCGGTTAGGACGAAATCGTAACTTTAAATTTTTTTTAAACTTACTGAATAAATTATTCAATATCCCATATAAATAATTCATTCATATTTCACCTAAACATATTTATTCGATATCAAATAACGACATAAATAATCTAGAAATATTACGAAACTTTTACGAAAATGTTTTTTTTTTTGCAAAATAGCATAAAATGTGTTTTTGTCCGAACCGACCAACCAATACACTGTTTGGACAGCGGACACCCGGTAAGCCCGAAACTCAACCGGTAACGTTGCTTTTCACCGTTTTCGTATATTTTCACTCCGAAATAATTTCCAGCAATTGTTCCAATGCCCAAAACACATCCAATATATTTATACGACATACTTTTCATCACCAAAATCACAGAAATTCCAGATCTGATTTGGTATCCAAAATTATCATTTTTCATGCTTTAAATCCAATTTTCTCAACATTAATCATATTAATATTTACACCAACCAAAGTCACCACAAATGAAGAACTCAAGAACAATTCTAGGAGTTACAAGAGTGGTCATAACACTCTAGAATTACAACAAGTCATCAAATGATAAAATTGAATTAATATTGCACTAATATTATTTAATCTAACTTCACACATGCATCTAGCCTTAAAATCCATCCTCCAAATAAAAAAGCCCTAAAATCCAAGAAAGAAAGAAACCCTATAACTATTCTAGATGCTCAAGAATAAGAAACAAATTTTCTAAGCTTAAGAATATTAAAGATTACCTCAAAATCTCCAAATTTTCTTAAGCTTTCTTTTTTATTTGTTCACTTTCTCTTAAGTTTTCTCTCAAGAACCATTTTGGAAGCTCTCTAAAATGGTGGAGGCTTGGCCATGACAAATTAATGAAAGAGAAATTTTTTTCCCTTTTATATATGGCTAGGGGCGAAATTAAGGGAGGGGTATTTTGGTCTTTTTTAAATTTTATTTAATAAGCCTTAAGTTACTTGTTCAATTTGAACACTTCAAGCTTAAAAAATCATGTCATTTGTTACCAATAATATCTCAACACTTATCATTACCAATAATATCTCACCACCTATCATACTAATTATGACTTATGGATATGATATTTAATTTCTAATTATTTAATTATTTAACAATTAAATAACTAAATAATTAATTAATATAAATATCTATATATGTATTTTTATTTACATTAAATAACAGAATACAAATATTTATGACATGTGTCAAAATCTCATTTGACAATTAATTAATATGTATCAAATCAAATTTTGTATCAAATATAAATAGACATTAATTATTAATGACCAAAATCCCATAATGCATGTATTTTCGTTTAACCGATTTAACGATTCAAATTAACTCATTTAATCCGGTGAAATATTATGAATAATCTATATTATTCATAACGCGTTGCCCAAGTGCTCAATGAGTAAACTTCATATTGTGAGACTCTCTAAGTTTAGGTTTATCCGTCTTGGAATCAAATTTCGTGTCCATAATTCACTCACTCATGAATTATGACGACCACAAATAATCTCGCTAAACTATGCAAGTCGAGGTCATTGCATACACAAATCCCTCTGTCACATGCTATCAATATTATACCGGGGATATAGATAGGAACGTCAAATCTCTAAGGTATAATATAGTCGACTTTCAAATTTACAATCTCTAAATAACACTCGGAACTCGCTTCCGAAGTATACCATCCCCATGGATCTACTAGATCGCAAACACGTTCAAGATACCTATGCCTTGTACACAAGACTGACGGATTCTATCTGATACTCACAAGATATCATGAGCATCAGTCAACACCCAACGAACAACTGGAGGTCTGATCTAAATAGATCGGTGACGTGACTGCCATCAAAGTGTGGAAGATGTCTCATATATCTAGAGTGGTATCGCAAGTTGAAGGACCACTATGTTACTCGACTCGAGAAGATTCCTATTGACGTTGGTTTACCATCTATTAGGAAATCTTCGGTGAGTCGTTTAATGTTTATCAAATAAACATCTACACGTCTATACGAGTCTCCCAAGGCTCATGGTTCATTAGGATAAACCATCGGAACAAGTCTCGATATACGACATGTACTAGTCTCAACGGATTTTACTAACCGACCCGTGTCAGTAAATCATGACCAGAAACTTTATTTGAGAATATACAACTTATAGTGACGCTTCCCAATGTCAATTACAAACTATGTTGTAACTACGCACTACGTTGTAAATTCTGGGATCTTTGTCTAATATATACTATGATTAAATCAGATTTGGCTTCAATCTAATCTTAATTAGATCGAATACGTATATAAAAACAAGATGTGCTACCATTAAGTAAGTAATATTATGGAAAAATGAATTGTTTGTATTCATGAATCAGACATAAATACGATCTGGATTGGCACTCCGAGCCCCAACCCTAACAGTTTCTCCCACTTGCTCTAGTGCCAATCCACGGTATCATATACACATCTAAATATGTATTACATACGCATGGTCCTCAGAAGCTGACCTGACACTCAAGAGGTAGGCAACAACAAGTAAGTCTGCTATAACATATTAAGTTTGTCCAACAAACCCAATCGTTTCCCTTAGCCAACATCATTCATATATCGTATAACCTAAGTTATACATCAATATGACTCAGATGCGACATCAATATTGTGCTACAACCACTGAGTTGTCTATGTATTTAGAGATCAAATCCAAATATTATGAGACAACCGCAAGCACGACACTAATATCAAAACTTCTAATCTATAAGGTCACTATGCAACTTCATAAGTCAATACTTCATAAGTTACAACTAATTCCACTAATATAGTAGAATCAACCGTGACACTCCCACTGTATCTTTTCTGACTCTATATGACGTAGACCATCTAACATCATAATTAGACTCAAAACTAATCTGACCCTAATGGTTGCAGACTATATTCCATATGAATAAGAAACTCGTTCTTAATATCTCAAAGATAACAAAGTACAAGTTTCAAAACCCATCATATGGTCTACAGGGCATCAAAATAGCTCGTAACAATTACGATTAAATTTATATCTTTAATCATACATAATATAGTATTCATTATGCCATCATCATATGATACATAAGATTGACTAGACATTCTAATCAATTTCTCTTTCGACAAAGGAATCATCATTTACGAAAGATAAATACTATATACAAGACACACACTAACTGTCAAACAGTTATACGAACTGTCAAACAGTTATACTAACTGTCACACAGTTATACTAACTGTCACACATATAGTTTTATTGTGTCCTTTATTAGATCATATCTAATGCACGACTAATGAGAGCAAGTCTCTTGTTTTATATCATATATAAAACTTTATATCAAATATAAAACTTTATATCAAATATAACAAAGACTACTCCCACTGCTTTCACTGAGAAAAGAAGACTTAGGTAAATCTTTTACCTCACAAACATCTCATTATTACATTAATAATGATAACGTCATTAGGATACAATACCAGAAAGAAATATATACGCTCCCACTAATCCTATTATCACATTTTTATTCTCTATGCTTTGATAAAATCAGACAATTTGACTGATATCAAAATTAGAGAACATAGATTTCCGGAAAGCTCATCTGAGTCTACAATAGGCTCTATACGCTGGTATATCAAACTGTGATCTTAATAGAATACAAACTCCAGGGCCATTCCAGAACGAACTCTTCAAGCAAAGAAATCGCAATGGATATGTTCTTCGAAGAAACCATTCAGGAACGCCACTTTGTATTACTAGCTAAAATACATAGTTTAATATCAATATTAACCAACAGATCCTTAATTGTTCAATTAGTGTGACTAGAGACAAGTTTCCTCAGAATCTACAATAGATTCTTGAATATAACATTTCTCATTGTCATACTATAAATGTCAAACCTTTAATAAGCTCACTTTGCTTTTGTTGTGGAAACCATTTGCATATTTTATGAATGATTCATAACGAAAGCTTAATCAAGTTCAAAACTTGATCGTAGTAAGCTATGAACAATTTTGGATCCAGAAACGATATCAGATATCGCTTCCACTATAAGTTATAGGATAATTTTCTTCGATAAAAAAATAACATAACCATTTAGTATCAAATACTTCGCAAATGATTCTGACATCTTATGGGACTTATATGGAAGATGTCTAAGGGTATTTTCATCTTATTAATTATTTAGTTCCATTTATAGTTTATCACTCTCAAATTTAACTTCAATAAGTCAAGTATTCTCTACAATCGTTAACATCTGATGTTACACACCAAGTAATAAAATAATTTTATTACTCGGGATCATAAAAAATATATTATATCAAATAGAATATAATATTATATCAAATAGAACACAATATTCTATCAAATAGAATACAATATTCTATTAAATAGAATAAATGATAAATTTTTACTTATACCTACGAGGCGCAAGTACTTTTCAATTATATAACCATTATACAAACGAAATATTCAAATCTCAAACTTTTCAAGATTCAAAATTTCCACCTATACATATCAAATACGTAACTGTAGAAACTAATGGAACCTTAATTAAAAGGATGAATTAGCGTTACTGGAGCATATTCCCAAGAGTATTGAAACTAATTCAGTAACACTAAATATCAAACAAATGAAATCATATAAGATTCGATTTCTCCCACTGACCAATTCCATCACGATGAAATCGTAGAAGAATAATATTGAGTAAGAATCATATTCATTGAATAATCTTAGAACTAATTGCCATAAATTCATATGTTTGATCGCATCAAATATCTTTGAACAATTCAAAGATTCATGATGAATTTTAAAGATATAGTTTTCAAAACTTCAAATCAAATATCTTTGAACCATTCAAAATATTCTATCCGCATTTCATCAAAAATATATTGTAAGTTCTCGAACCATTCAAGACGTTCAATATGTGTTCTTTTAGAAACATGTAACTAAGTCATGACAATTCATTAACTAAGTTACGAAGTAAAAAAAACTATCCAATGCAATTTATAATTCATTAAACTACCTACATTCAATGTATTAGTTTAATAAATCTGTGGTCCAATGACGATCATTGGTTAAATGAGATTTAATCACATTTCCGAATACAATATTCATTAAATGCATAAAGATATTTTAGAATGTTAGCGTGAATTTTATTTTTAGCGCGTGAGACCGCATCTGAACGCGAGATTTATTTATTTTTTTCCAGTAAAATGGGAACTTTTTCACGAAATTAATTATAAGTTTTCATTAAATTAAATTTGAGGGGTGAAATTACAAATTACCAAACTAGTAAAAATAAATAGAAAATCCTAGATAATTCTACACACACACGTGTATTATATATTCAACACACACACACACTTAGAGGGGTGTATTGAATTAAAATTTTAAAAGACTATTTATGGATAAATAAGTCCAATAGATTTTAAAAGACATTTAAAGAATGTAATGACTTATAAGATTTTATGAAATTTCTTTTAATCAGGATTTTTTACTTATTAGATTTTAAAAGATTTATATCATAAGAATTTGTAAGATTTGAAAGGACCACATATAGATTAAAGACTATGTTAAAAAGATTGTGTTTATATATTTATCTTTATATATTATATAATTAAATATGCTATAAAGATTTGAAATTAATAGCAATATCAAATTAATAGCATTCTTTAAAATTATGGTGTGTGGAGATAATTTTTTCTTTTTTTTTTTTTTAAAAAAAAAAATTCGATTAATAGTGTGACTTTAGAGGTGGAAAATTTTATGCCATGAAAAATTGATTTAGCATATGTTGTAAACTTTTCTTTCCCTCCATGTTTGTCAATGAGTTTTGAACAATTTGTTAGATGACTTACTGTAATGAAGTGTTTGTCTGTAATTTGGTACCCATTTTTTTTTGGGGGTTATGGAGATTATACGTTTATGTTAAGAATAATTTTTCAAAACATGAAAACAAGACAACCCAATAATTTTATAATTTCTTTCAAACTCTTAAAATTTCTTGACAAATCATTTTTACAAAAAGAACTTCAGAAACTTCTCTTGGTAAAATAATAATTTATGATTCAATTTCTCATAAAAGAAAAACATTAATCCAAAAAATGATAATTAAAAAAAAAAGGTTGTGATAAAGGGAAACCAATTAATGTAGCTGTGTAGATAAGCATAAAATGATTATCTATACATGAAGGAAAATATTGATAGATTGTTAATCTTGAATTCTTATATATAACATCAATAAATAAATAAAAATTTCATCTTGGTAGGACGTCTTTTTATTATGTGTCACACTTATTTTAAAACGAACATCAATTTGGAAAATAGAGTTTAATTCAAATTACAGGACTACTTAATTGTGTCACACTAGTAGACAAAAAAAAATCTCACGTCAAAAGTCTCATGGGTTAGGGTTGGATTGTTTTAGGATTTGATATTTATATTTTCACTAAAAAGTCTCACACAATCACACATATAAAGAAATCCTTCAAAATAAGTAAGTTTTTCAATACCATAAGACTTTTTATTATTTCTTTAAAGTTTTGATTGAATACCACTAGATTTGGACACCCTCTTTAAAAAATCTCAATAGTCTTTATGGAATAACACATGACTTTTTAGATTATTTAAAAATCTTAATTGAATACCACAAGACTTATTTAACCCAAAATAGTCTTTTAAAATCCCAATTGAATACAACCCCATAATTAATCAACACACACGAAACCAGAAAAAAAAACAGAAGAGAGAAGGGGGAAGATCGAGAGAGAAGGGGGAGACCGAGAGAGTGAGTGAGAGCCCGAGAGAGAGTGGGTGCCATATCCCTGACCGTCGGCGAGTCCCCCGGCATAGGCAGTGAATAGAGAAGAACAGAGGCAGAGGAAAGCTAGCGAGTGAGAGAGCAGAGGGAGAGAAGAATGATTTGAAAATTGAAGCCCGAAATCCAAATTTCA
Source organism: Zanthoxylum bungeanum (assembly GCA_019454045.1). NCBI lineage: Eukaryota > Viridiplantae > Streptophyta > Magnoliopsida > Sapindales > Rutaceae > Zanthoxylum > Zanthoxylum bungeanum. Next base: position 16,354 of record SKCR01040476.1, on the reverse strand, counting down.
GTAATTTCTTCATGTTCATATGTGTGTATGAAGCTGGTAAATACACTATGTCTTTGATTACCTTGAATTTGATTGATTTTATTATATGGGCTTTAGGATGAACTTCGAATTTGGGCAAAATAACGAGTTAGAAAGTGTTAAAAAGTAATATAGGATTGCTATTTAACATGACTTTGGAAGAAATTTTTAAGAGCAAAGAAAAATAAAATTGGGGAAAAACGGCAGTAACCCACTAACCCTAGAAATTGGGAAAAATTCTGAATGAAGAATGAAGTTGCGATTAAATATGTTAAGTATACTGTTGGTTATTTTGAATATGAAATTTTGATAATAAATATAAGATTGTATGTAGATGGCAGTAGTATAAGATGTAGTAATAGTGGCTGTGGTGGAGGAGGCAGTAGCAAAAGCAAGGGTAGGAGAAGTGATAGAAGGGATTAGTAGGAGCAGACACATTAGCTTTAGTTGTGATTTGGGAAAAAATTGATATGAACCCTAGGATTTGGGAAATTCTAGAAAAAGGGTAAAAGTTTGTTAGATGGGTAAATTGGTAACTATACCGAGTAGATTGGATTAATAAAATATTGTATGTAAGTATGAAATATGGAAATTGTGATAATAAAGTATATTGAATATATTGCGGAACTAATTAAATAGACTCGATTGTTGAACACGAATACGAGCTTATGTAACAATATGATGTGATGATATGGAACTTTGATTTTGATAATTTTGATGATAATATGAATAATGTGTATAGTGTATAGTGTGATAATTTATTGTTAAGTTGATAGATTTAACATGTTATTAATTTGATCATGTTTGGCTAAGTATGTATGAAGGAAGAAATGATGAAACTTTAATTTGGTTATGATTCACGTTTAAGTTAATGTTTAATGGTGAAGTTTTATGTTGTGTGAATATAATATTAATTAGAATTAATTTAACAATGACTTCAAAGTTCCGACTCGGGTATTAATATTAGCGAATCTATATCTTTTAGGGTAGCTAGTTATATTGGATGTTTAATTTGCCAATGTTTATAAATTATGAATGTGAAGTGTGGTATGTAAGTTGTGAATTTGGTAATGGTATTGATTATATGCGTTTTGAATCTTAATAGTAATATGTTAAAAATTATGAAAGTAACAATGTATATAGCCTTATGAGATGGTACAGTATGATTGTTCATATGAGTATATAATAGTTTGATTAAGCATTTGCATGGATTTTAACGTTTGTGAGAATATGCAAGAACAAATTAATATATAATTGTATATATGAATAGTAATATGTGATATAAGAATATTGAGGTGTGTGAGTAATGATGTGAGTAAGCTGCAGGTGAATGTTTTTTTTTATAATGATAAAGCCTAATAGTTTGAATATGAATGTATGATATTATGTGTACAAGACACATTAGACTGCATATGTTTATAAGATTGTGACAATTTTTAATGCAGATGAACTTGGTTGCTGCATGCAAAGTATATTAAGAATAGAGTAAGTATACAAAACATAAGATAGCTAAAAATGAAAACATGAAAGGAGCAGGATTCACATGTCACTTAATTTATAGGTATGCATGAACATATGCATGTAATGTATGACATCATAAAGATAAGTATATAAGGAAGCATGGCAAGGGTAAGTGAAAACATAAGAAATAAGTACGCATATATGTGTTTTATGATTTTCAGAAATTGATAAAGAAGTCAAGAATGAATTTTGAAATTTAAAAATGTTTCAAGAAAAGTTTTTGATGTTTTTAGAAGTAATGTTTTATAGATTTTCTCGGGAGTGGGGTAAAAACCCATCCCAGCTGGATACTATGAAATTGACGGATTACTATGGAATTGACAGATACAGATGAGCCTGTGCACATGGCTAGTTCAGAGACAGGATGACGGCTTAGGTTCGTGTACCTGGACTTTAGTTCAAAGCTTGGGTGGTAGCATAGATCCGCACCCCCAGTTCTAGTTTGTGGCTACGTCCAGTTGAGTCGTTTTTCTGGGCGTAGACCACCAGTTTCAGAGACGCCCAGTTGAGTTGTTTTCCTGGGCGTCGGGCACCATCAGTTTCAGAGACGCCCAGTTGAGTCATTTTCCTGGGCGTAAAGCACTATTAGTTTTAGAGACCTGGTTGAGTATTCCCGGACACATCCAGTTGAGTCGTTTCCTGGGTGTAGAGGTGCATTCAGGGGGACGGCGACACGTAACGCCCCTGGACACCAGATTTTCACGGAGGTACAAGATGCCCGTATTATGATTTGAGACTATCAGATTTCAGACTAGTTTTACAGACAGTTGAGAAATAGTTTTTCTAGAAAGGAAATAATAAAGTTTTCATAAAAGAGTTTTCATAAAGGAGTTTTCAGAAAGTTTTCTAAATGCATTTTCTAAAATCATAACATGTTAAAGTAGAATACAATTTACAAGTTATGCATGTAAGTCAGATATTCTGGTTATCAGTTGATATGCATATAATTGACATTAATGCATAATAGCATGATTACATCTATAGGTATATATGATTGATGCTTGTATGTATTGAATATTTACATAGCATGGACATTTTGTAAAACACTAGTGCATGAGAGTTAGCTAGAGGCTTTTGGTGATATGACAGCCTATCGCCTGTCGGTAGCATTTCCAGTAGCAGGATGTTACAACAGCTTTGGCACGATATAACTATAGCACCAGGAAATCATTTGCATCCGTACTGACAATTCGGACCAAGAATCAAGTATTCCTAATACTAGTTACTTTAATGCCTTATTTAACGGGGATTTTCCTATGGTCAAACAATCCGAAATTAATCAAATTAATTTCAATTGCATGTGAAAATAATAAAATTGGATTAAATATCATATATCAAAGCATGAAATATGTGATGGATGTAGGATCAGACTCGCTCTAAAACCAATTTTGTTGGGGTTTTCTCAAAGGCACAGGCGGAAGCGTGGTTCGGGCTAAATCGAAACTTTAAATTTTTTTTAAACTTACTGAATAAATTATTCAATATCCCATATGAATAATTCATTCATATTTCACTTAAACATATTTATTCAATATCAAATAACGACATAAATAATCTAGAAACACTACGAAACTTTTACGAAAACGTTTTTCCGTAAAATAGCATAAAACACATTTTTGTTCGAACCGACCAACCAATACACACGGGGGCTGCCCAGGTCAACCCCAATAGTACTAGGGCAGTTCATAAGCTGCTAAATAGTGACTAATTCACTTTTTGGACAGCGGACACCCGGTAAGCCCGAAACTCACCCGGTAATGTTGTTTTTCGCTGTTTTCGCATATTTTCACTCCAAAACAATTTCAAGCAATTGTTCCAATGCCCAAAACACATCCAATATATTTATATAACATACTTTTCATCACCAAAATCGCAGAAATTCCAGATCTGATTTGGTAACCAAAATTATCATTTTTCATGCTTTAAATCTAATTTTCTCAACATTAATCATATTAATATTTACACCAACCAAAGTCACCACAAATGAAGAACTCGAGAACAATTCTAGGAGTTACAAGAGTGGTCATAACACTCTAGAATAGAAACAAGTCATCAAATGATAAAATTGAACTAATATTACACTAATATTATTCAATCTAACTTCACACATAAATCTAGCCTCCAAATCCATCATCCAAATCAAAAAGCCCCAAAATCCAAGAAAGAAAGAAACCCTAGAATATTATAGATACTCAATAATAATAAACAAACTTTCTAAGCTTAAGAATATTAAAGATTACCTCAAAATCTCCAAATTTCCTTTAGCTTTCTTCTTGATTTGTTCACTTTCTCTCAAGAACCATTTTGGAAGCTCTCTAAAATGGTGGAGGCTTGGCCATGACAAATTAATGAAAGAGAAAATAATTTTCCCTTTTATATATGGCTAGGAGCGAAATTGGGGGAGAGGCATTTTGGTCTTTTTCAAATTTTATTTAATGAGCCTTAAGTTACTTGTTCAATTTGAACACTTCAAGCTTAAAAAATCATGCCATTTGTTACCAATAATATATCACAACTCATCATACCAATTATGACTTATGGATATGATATTTAATTTCTAACTATTTAATTATTTAACAATTAAATAACTAAATAATTAATTAATATAAATATCTATATATGTATTTTTATTTATATTAAATAACAAAATACATATATTTATGACATGTTTTAAAATCTCATTTGACAATTAATTAATATGTATCAAATACAAATATATATTAATTATTAATTGACCAAAATCCCATAATGTATGTATTTTCATTTAACCGATTAAACAATTCGAATTAACTCATTTAATCCGGTGAAGTATTATGAATAATCTATATTATTCATAACGCGTTGCCCAAGTGTTCAACGAGAAAACTTCATATTGTGAGACTCTCTAAGTTTAGGTTTATCCGTCATGGAATCAAATTTCTTATCCATAATTCACCCACTCATGAATTATGATGACCACAGATAATCTCGCTAAACTATGCAAGTCGAGGTCATTGCTGTTAGGGTTGGTGCTCCGAGCGCCAATTTTATTATGTATTTCCTTGTAAATACTAATGTAACGTTTTATTATGAATAAAATGAACAGTTTATTTTATATAACTTCTTCTTTTATATGGTAAAGACGTAACCGACCTTAGAATGATTAGTTATGATACTGTTGCAAAAGCGTCGCAACTGACAATGAGTTGTATCATGACGTTGTCATTCTTAGACAGTTCCCGGTAAAGGTTTACACTATTTGGTCAGTAAAGTAAACCCGTAGAGACTAGTACATGTCGTATATTGGAATCTTGGATTCCGATGGTTTCTCAGTGAACCATGAGTCTTGGAGACTCGTATAGACGCGTAGGTGTTTATAACGGATAAACACTGAACGACTCACCGAAGATTCTTAATGGATGATACGCCAATGTCAATAAGAATCTTCTCGGGTTGAGTGAGCATAGTGATTCTTTGACTTGAGATACCACTGTGGATATCTGAGTTATCCTCCACACTTAGATGGCAGTCACGTCACCGATCTATTTAGATCAGACCTCCGCCTGTTCGTTGGGTGTGGACTGATGCTCAGGATATCCTGTGTGTATCAAGATATGATCCGTCAGCTCTGTGTACAGAGTATAAGTATTCAATATGAAATTAGCAATCTGTTAAATCCATGGGCCCGTGGTACACTGTAGAAATTAGTTCTGAGTGTTATTTGAGGGATTGCTAATAGAAACGTCGACGTGATTATATCTATAGAGATTTGACGTTTGTATCTATATCTCTGGATTAATTCGGATACCTGTGACGGAGGGATTATACGTATGCAGTGACCTCGACCTGTATGATTCAGTGAGTTTATCCGTGTTCGTCATAATTTACGGGTGGGTGAATTATGGACACGAAATTTGATTTCGTGACGGATATGCCTGAATCTAGAGAGTCTCACTAATGAAATTTACTTGTAGAGCACTAGAGCAACTGTTATGAATAATACTGATTATTTATAATTCGTTTAATGGTTAAACGAAAATACATGCAATCGGGACCTATCGGTCATTTCCAATATTGATGTGTATTTTATTTAATACTTGATTTTATTAAATATACATTAATAAAATATCAAATTGTGATATTTGACTTATATCATTAATATATGTATTTGAGATATTTATTGTAAATATAATACATATATTCAAGATATTTAAATTTATTAATTAATTATTTAAATGTTAAATATTTAAATTAATTTATAAATTAAATATCTTTTGTAATGATTTAACTTTATTAAAGTTGGAAATGACAAATTATCATTGGAACACATTTTGTTCACTTTAATTTGGATAAAGTGTTATCATTAATTTGTTAAATGTGGACCAATGATTTTACAACAAAAATGAATTAATTGTTATTTATTTTTGCAAGCAAAAACGTGAAGGGTGAATGGGTTTTAAATCAAAAATTTGTTTTGATTCACTTCTTGGTCATTCACGTAACATCAAACAAAAATAACAAAAGAAAGAATTGAGAGCATTTTTGAAGAAAGAGGAAACAAAGGGAAAAATTAGATTTTGTAAGTAATTTTCTTTCTTCTTTTTCATGAAATATTGTTTCATAATTCTTGGCTTCAATTGTGGAGTTGAGATAATGCCTCTACTCTTTTAGTTTGTAATTAAATTTGTTGGATGCTTGTTGGATTTATTTAAGCATGTATAATTAATTTATTTGCTTATTAATGTAATTAAGCTTAATAAATTAATTAGAAAATTAAAGTTGCTATTCTAGAGTTAATTAGCCATTCATAATTAACCTAGAATTGTTCTTGATTAATTTCATGATGGTGAGAATTAATTGGTGTAGTAATTTGAAGATTAAAGTATTGAATTTTAGTAATTTAGTGTAAATTGCCATTTTGAGTGATTTATGAAATTAGGGTTCCAAACCTACTCAAATTTTGGGGCTTTTCATATATAAGCTTTAATTTGATGTATATTAGATGCATGTAAAATTTGGGATTAGTTGGATTTGATCTTGATGTGTTTTGAGCATTTTGGGCCAAATTGTAATTAATTAAAGTTTAGGGGCTATTTCGCAAATTCCAGAAAAAACTGGGCTGTTGGCGCAATTCTGAAAAATATTCTGGTTTTGTTGCAAAACTTGTAAAAATTGTTTTTGGGTTAATTTGGAATTAATTAAATATGTAATTGACATATTTAAAACCAAAATAATTAATTTGTAAAAGTTTGGGGTAATTTTGTAATTAAAAGAAATATGATTTCTTAGGTTATATTTTGTAATTTAAGTATTGGTTAATTAAATAAATAAGTTTATTTTATTGTTTCAAGGAAAAATTTTGAAATCAGAGAAATCGTTTTTCCGCGTTCCGCTGCGCTAACCTTTATAAATATTATATTGGGGATATAGATAGAAACGTCAAATCCCTAAGGTATAATATAGTCGACTTTCAAATTTATGATCTCTAAATAACACTCGGAACTTGCTTCCGAAGTATACCACGACCATGGATTTACTAGATCGCAAACACATTCAAGATACTTATGCCATGTACACATGACTTATGGATTCTATCTGATACTCACAGGATATCATGAGCATCAGTCCACGCCCAACGAACATGTGGAGGTCTGATCTAAATAGATCGATGACGTGACTGCCATCAAAGTATAGAGGATGTCTCATATATCCATAGTGGTATCACAAGTCAAAGGACTAATATGCTACTCGACTCGAGAATATTCCTATTGACGTTGGTGTTCCATCAATTAGGAAATCTTCGGTGAGTCGTTCAGTGTTTATCAAATAAACACCTACACGTCTATACGAGTCTCCCAAGACTCATGGTTCATTGGGATAAACCATCGGACCAAGTCTCGACATACGACATGTACTGGTCTCAGCGGATTTTACTAACCGACCCGTGTTAGTAAATTGTGACAAGGAACTTTATTTGAGAATATACAACTTATAGTGACACTTCCCAATGTCAATTACAAACTATGTTGTAACTGCGCACTACGTTATAAATGTTGGGATCTTTGTCTAATATATATATATATCATTAAATCAGATTTAGTTTCAATCTAATATTAATTTGATCGAATACGTATATAAAAACAAGAGGTGCTACCATTAAGTAAGTAATATTATGGAAAAAAAAATTGTTCGTATTCATGAATCGGACATAAATACGATCTGGATTGACATTTTGAGCACCAACCCTAACAGGATGTACACACTACCGTCAATAGGAATCTCCTCGAGTCGAGTAGTATATGTAATCATTTGACTATAGGATAACATTGATTTTGTGTGAGATCCTCCACACTTTGATGCCATGTATGTTAGAAAAATTTCATGGTCGGGCCTCTAAGATATTTGTTGGGTGTAGATCAGTGCACTTGTTAATCAAGTGCGAATCAAGATAGAATCCATCGACCCGTATGTGTACTATAAAAGGGGTTTAGATATCTGTTGGGGTCAGGCGCGGCGGAAGCGCTGTTCGGCCGAAATCGTAACTTTAAAATTTTTTTAAACTTACCGAATAAATTGTTAATATCCCATATGAATAATTCATTCATATTTCACCTAAACATATTTATTCGATATCAAATAACGACATAAATAATTTAGAAACACCACGAAACTTTTACAAATATATTTTTCCCCAAAATAGCATAAAACACGTTTTTATCCGAACACACCAACCAATACACACGAGGGATGCCTAGGTCAGCCCTAATAGTACTTGGGCAGTTCATAGGCTGCTCGAACAGTGACCAATTCACTGTTTGGATAGCGGACATCGGTAAGCCCGAAACTCACCCGGTAAAGTCATTTTTTTTATCGTTTTCACATATTTTCAATTTGAAACAATTTCCGGCAATTATTTCAATGCCCAATACACATCCAATATATTTAAATAACATATTTTTCATCAACTAAATTCCAGAATTTCCAGATCTAATCTGGGTGCCAAAAATATCATTTTTCATGCTTTAAATCAATTTTTCTCAACATTAATCATATTAATATTTACACCAAACAAAACCACCACCAATGAAGAACTCAGGAACAATTCTATGAGTTACAAGAGTGATCATAACACTCTAGAATGACAACAAGTCATCAATGACAAAATTGAACTAATATTATACTAATATTATTCAATCTAACTTCACACATGCGTCTAATCTCCAAATCCATCATTCAAATCAAAAATCCCCAAACTTTAGAGTGTAAAGAATCTCTACAATTTTTGTTAGAATCTCTGCAACATAAAATTCAAGCAAGAACAACAAAATAATTTTTATAAGTTAAAGAAAACAAAAGATTACCTTAATCTTCCTTAAGCTCCTTAAGCGGTTGTTATTGTAGGAACTTTCTTCTCTAAAATACTTGGAGAGCTTTTTATGATATTTGGAGGCTAGGGTTAACATTAGCCAACAAAAGAAAAAACATCTCCCTTTTATATATAGCTTGGCCGAATTTGGAGGGGCATTATGGTCAATTTGGTTCATTTAATTAAAGCCTTCTTCAAGCTTAAAAAATCATGTCATTTGTTACCAATAATAAATAAACATATGTACTAACAATTATTACAAATGGATATTAATCTAATTAAATATAAAGTTAAAGTAGACAAATTCAAATTAAATACTTTAACCTTAAAGTTTAATATTATTAGTAACCAATAATAATTAAACATATTACATAACAATTATGTAATATTGATATTATTTAATAAACTAAATATTCAACACTTGAATATCTAAATAATTAATTAATATAATTATTAATATATATGTATTTTTATTTACATTAAATAACAAATATATATATTAATGACATGTGTCAAAATCTCATTTGACAATTAATTAATATGTATCAAATCAAATTTTATATCAAATACAAATACATATTAATTATTAATTGACCAAAATCCCCAAATGCATGTATTTTTCCTTTAACGATTAAACGATTCGAATTAACTTATTTAATCTGATAAAGTATTATGAATAATCTGTATTATTCATAACGCGTTGCCCAAGTGCTCAACGAGTACACTTCATATTGTGAGACTCTCTAAGTTTAGGTTTATTCGTCACATAATCAAATTTCTTGTCCATAATTCATCCACTCGTAATTATGACGACCACGAATAATCTCGCTAAACTATGCAAGTTGAGGTAATTGCATATGTATAATCCATCTGTCACAGACTATCAATATTACACCGGGGATATAGATAAGAACGTCAAATCCATAAGGTATAATATAGTTGACTTTCAAATTTACGATCTCTAAATAACACTCAGAACTCACTTCTGAAGTATACCACGACCATAGATTTACTAGATTGCAAACACGTACAAGTTACATATGCTCTGTACACAGGACTGACAGATTCTGTCTAATACTCTCAGGATATCATGAGCATCAGTCCATACCAAACCAGCAGGTGGAGGTTTGATCTAAATAGATCGGTGGCGTGACTGCCATCACAATATGGATGATGTCTCATATATCCACACTGGTATCACAAGTCGAAGAACCACTATGCTACTTGACTCGAGAAGATTCCTATTATCGTTGGTGTACCATCTATTAGGAAATCTTCGGTAAGTCGTTCTGTGTTTATCAAATAAACACCTATAAGTCTATACGAGTCTCCTAATACTCTTGGTTCATTGGGATAAACCATCGAACCTAGTCTCGACACACGACATGTACTGGTCTCAACAGATTTTACTAACCGACCCATGTCAGTAAATCTTGACCAGGAACTTTATTTGAGAATATACAACTTATAGTGACGCTTCCCAATGTCAATTATAAACTATGTTGTAACTGCGCACTACGTTGTAAATCTTGAGGTCTTTGTCTAATATATACATATCATTAAATCAGATTTAGTTTCAATCTAATCGTAATTAGATCGAATACGTATATAAAAACAAGAGGTGCTACTATTAAGTAAGTAATATTATGGAAAAAAGAATTGTTCGTATTCATGAATCTAATATAAATACGATCCGGATTGACGCTCCGAGCACCAACCCTAACAATTTCTCCCACTTGCTTTAGTGCCAAGCCACTATATCATATACATATCTCAATATGTATCTTATGTGCATGGCCCTCAAGAGCTCACCTAGCACTCAAGAGGTAGGCAATAACGAGTAGGTTCGCTATAATATATTGAGTTTGTCCAACAAACCCAAACGTTTCCCTTAGCTAACATCATTCATATTTTGTGGAACCTAAGTTTTACATCAATATGACTCAGATGCGACATGAACATTATGCTACAGCTACTGAGTTGTCTATGTATGTAGGGATCAAATCCAAAATACTATGCAGATAACCGCAAGCACAATAATAATATCAAAACTTCTAATCTATAAGGTCATTTTACAACTTCATAAGTCAATACTTCATAAGTTACAACTAATTCTACTAACTAGAGGTGTTCATAGGGTCGAGTCAACCCACGACCCGACCTGACCTGACCCGACCCGCGCGAGTTCATAAAAAAATTACAAAATTTTCACCCGACCCGAAATTTTCGGGTTGGGCAACAGGTTTGATGCTAAAACCCGACCCGACCCTATACAAATTTCATTATTTTTCTAAATTTTTTATTAAAATTTTTTACAGGTAGTATGAACCAATTGCATCCTAATCAGGATTATACAGGTAGTATTTAATCATTCAAGAGAAACACATTCATTATTGTAGGACACAGAAATCGGCGACGCTGTCCCGAGCTCACGGCCCGGTCGGGAGTGTGGAGTAGCCCACGAGGGAACTAAACCGGAGAAATAACATGGAGTCGCCACCCGTGTGAACCGGGAAAATGATTTAAGGCCGCACTCACCCCTCGCAAGGGAAAACCTCAAACCGTTGGGTTCAGAATGATCCTTTACTTATGCCACTTGTAATGTTATGATTTGTGCAATAATCTAACCAAACCGAAGCAACATATATTTCCAAGGATAATCTACTCCTAAGTTCGCATGTATAAAATAAATCATCATAACGACAAACATACGATATCACACAATAATCTCATGAACATGTTGAATCATCAAACACAGTGTTATCAAAGGCGCGCCTGAGGCGCGCCTAGGTAGAGGCGCTAGCCATTGCGCCTAGAGGGTATCCAGGCGATGCGACGTGCATCAGGCGCGCGCCTTGGCGATGAGGCGCGCGCCTGATGCCAATGAATGAGGCGCGCCTTAGGCGCATAATGCCAAAAATCTTGGTTTTTGACTCAATTTCGTTGATTAAAGCTTTTTTTTGTACTTTTTTTTCCAACATAGAGAGTTAAAAAAAAAGAATAATAACAATAAATCTCATAATTTAACTTAATTTATTTACTTTTGACATGACTCTTAGATAATTTGTTGGGATTGTTTAAAATTATAAGAAAATTTTATATTTTGTAAAATATAAATGTTTGCCATAATAATTAATAATAGATCATACATTTATAATTATTGGGAACATAATTTTAACCAAAAGATTAAACTAGTCAATAATAAAATTGTACATAAGATAATATAAGTAAATATTAATATCTTATTTATAATAGCAACTTAGTTATGAAAATAGTGATGTATATAAATTTAATTAGTGCAATAATTTATAAATATTTTGTCATAATTTGGTCAAAATATTAAAAAATATTCAAAACAAAATGATTAGAATAATATAAATGTTCATTTTTCTAATTGAAAAATTATATATACAAATATGCGCCTCACATTCCCCAGGCGCGCGCCTTGCGCCTCGGTGCGCGCGCCTACGCTCCAGGACCTTTTGCGCCTCGGTGCGCCTTGTGCCTTTGATTCAAACATGAAAAATAAATAATAACCTAAACATAAACGTAAATTGAACGCCTATTACGAAAGAAGATAACCAAATCATGCATAGAGGAATAATGTACTAATGACTAAATCATGCTTAAGAACCAAGTAACAGAATAACGACCTAATCATGTTTGAACACCATCTCACGAACACATCAAATAGATAAATGCGGGAATACAAATAGACGATAACAGTAAAAATGTCAATAATGGAATAGTATGATTAATTACATAATACAAGAGAATCACCCAAGAAGCAATTATGCATGAAATGAAAAGGAATCAGTTCAGTGTATGTGCGTTCGTGTAGCGTTTGAAAACGCGTTCGAACGGTAAACAGAAGGTTCGCGTTCGTATAGCGTTCGAGAACGCGTTCGAACGGGACAAGACCTGATGCATGATAACACAAAACGCATGAGCGTTCGAGTAGCGTTCGTAACACATTCGAACGGTAAACATAAGGTTCACGTTCGTATAGCGTTCAAGAACGCATTCGAACGAGACAAGACCTGATGCATGATAAAACAAAGAAAACACATGCGCGTTCGAGTAGCGTTCGTAAACGCGTTGAAACGGTAAACAGAAGGTTCGCGTTCGTATAGCGTTCGAGAACGTGTTCGAACGGGACAAGACATGATGCATGATAAAACAAAGAAAACACATGCGCGTTCGAGTAGCGTTTGTAAACGCGTTCGAACGGTAAACATAAGGTTCGCGTTCGTATAGCGTTCGAGAACGCGTTCGAACGGGACAAGACCTGATGCATGATAGACGACGCAAACACATACATAGATAAGCAAATGCACAATGTAGGACCTCGTGTGTCCGATTGAACACATTTAGCATTCAATCGAGTGTACCTCGTTCGGCGCGGCAAAACATCGTGGTGAATGTAGCCCTTTAGGCATTTTTCCTCGAATAGATGACCTTTAATCCACCCTAGTTAGCCCATGCGCACTAGAATGCAATGCATGCGTAAATAGAACAATGATATGCAAAGGGTGAATGACATGATAAAAGGCGCGACAAAACATCGTGGTAAAGGTAGCCTTTAGGTATTTTCCCTCGAATAGAGGACCTTTAACCCAGCTTAGTTAGCCCATGCGCATTATATCATAATGCATAAAAGATAAAGACAACAATATAGGACGTTGTATGCTCGGTTGAGCATATCTCACATTCAATCAAATATACTTCGTCCGGTGCGGCAAAACGTCGTGGCAAAGGTAGCCTTTAGGCTTTTTATCCCTCAAAATGGAGGACCTTTAATCCAACTTGATTTGCCTATGCGCACTATATCATCAACACATAAACACACAACGTACGTAAAGTAAATGGTAAAATGATAAAATGCGAATAACAAGCGAACAAGATACAAAAGCAAAGTGAAACATGTGCCATTTCCTCAAGTGGTACGTGGAGTTGTTTCCCAAGTACAAACCACACTACCGTCCATTCGGATTCGGCTACGGAATTTACGTCTGGGTTTCCATCCTATATACCACAAGAGACAACACATTTTCCCATCCATTCAAAGGCCAAAACATGCATCCACAAACGACTCTCTTGCGAAGAAAATAAATAAAAGAAAGGGTGCCCTCAGGTCTAACCTCTTAGGTCGTCTCTCGAAAGTGCGTTACACGGCCGTCGGAAGGATTGATGCTCCGCAACTCCTCCGGTTCACTGGTCCACCGCTCTCGTTCGCTGCTTCACTGTTTTGAGCTGTCGTTTCCTCTGTTTTGCTGCTGTTTTGCTGTTGTTTCTTGCGGTAATTTAAGGGTTTTAAAATGTAGTTTTTAGGGGTTTGCAGTAATTGAGCTGCTGTTTGAGGGTGATTTTCGGTGGTTATAGTGCAGTTTTAGGGGTGATTTTCGGTGGTGTTATGGTGCAGTTTGGGGACTGTTTCGGTGATGTAAATGGGAGTGTTTTCGGTCTGGTTATGCGGCAATGTATGAGGTTTTAATGCGTGAGTATTCGGTTGCTAGAGAGAGGAGGAGAATATGATTATTTGTTTGCTTGTTCTTGTTGTCTTGGGCGTGTGAGCTAGGTTTATTTCTTTTGTGTTTTCTGTGAGAATGAGCTAGGGGTTCTAAGGTTGGACTAGACTTCTTTTTATAGGCAAAGGGTTGGGGTTTACCTTGTGTGAAAAAGGGGAAGAATTTGTGTAATTATGGAATTAGTGTGTGATAGGGAAAAAAATCTTTTAATTAGAGAAGTGATTTGTCTTGATTAGGAAGATGATATATTTGATTTGTTTTATTTAGGTATGTGAATTATTTAGATTGGATTTGTGATTTATTTAATTTAGGAATGATTTTATTTAATTTATGACATGTTTTAAATGTTTTAATTATTTTTGGGTGGGTTTTGGTTGGCTAATTGGGCTTGGGCGTGAGGCTAGCAACAAAGCCAGAAGTACCGACACCGTTCGAACGCTAAACGAATGCCCACAATCTGCTTGACGTTCGAACGTGTTAACGAACGCAGCACGAACGGAAACAGTGAACATGTGAATTGAATCTGATGACATACTTATTCTGAATTTCCTCTTCCGACATTCGTTTCCCGCGACTTCCGCAACCTAAAGAGTAGTGCCTCCGTACGAGACTCACCATCGGGACTTATATGCAAAAATGCAGTGCCTACAGTCGCCCCCACTTTGATGGGACTTGTGCAGTGTGTGACAATGACAATCCTATTAAAGTTATGTAATGCATTTTTTACTTACCTGGCTTGTCAGCTGCCACCTGACTTGCCTGCTGCTTCGAGCTGAGTTGATCTGGTGGTCCATTTTCGAACTGTGCTCCATTTTTGGAGCGTCATTTTCGGCATCTGTTGTGTGTGCTCCATTTTTAGAGCGTCATTTTCGGCATCGTGTCGTGTGTGCTCCATTTTGGGGCATCATTTTCGGCATCTGTTATGTGTGCTCCATTTTTGGAGCGCCATTTTCGGCATCTGTTATGTGTGCTCCATTTTTGGAGCGCCATTTTCGGCATCTGTCGTGTGTACTCTATTTTGGGGCGCCATTTTCGGCATCTGTTGTGTGTGTGCTCCATTTTTGGAGCGCCATTTTCGGCATCTGTTGTGGTCCATTTCCGAACCGTGCTGTACGAGAGTGTGGCTCATTTTTTAACCGTTACTTGATGAGATGGTCTTGTCGCTATAGACCTGCGAATACAAAACAAAAATTACATATATGTGAAATGTATGCATGTATGCATGGATATGTTTCCTATTCCGATGGGTTAGGCCTTCCTTGGTCCATTTCCGAACCGTGCTCCATTTTCGGAGTGCCATTTTCGGCGTCTAAGAGATGGTCACGACCCTGAGACGCATCCCCAAAACTGATACTGATGTGGGCCTCGCCCCCAAGCTGATACCGATGTGGGCCTCGCCCCAGACTGATACTGATGTGGGCTCGCCCCAGACCGATACCGATGTGGGCCTCGCCCCAGACCGATACCGATGTGGGCCTCGCCCCAGACTGATACTGACGTGGGCCTCGCCCCAGACTGATACCGATGTGGGCCTCGACCCCCAGATGATACTGATGTGCGGTCCTCGACCCCTGACTGATACTGATGTGCGGGCCTCGACCCTGTGACTCATCCCTAAAATTGAAATTGATGTGGGCCTCGGCCTTGGGACTCATCCCAAAATTGAAACTGATGTGGGCCTCGACCCTGAGACTCATCCCCAAACTGATGCTGATGTGGGCCTCGACTTTGGGACTCACCCCAAAATTATGCTGATGTGGGCCTCGCCCCTAAAACTGATACTGATTCATTCCTGAAACTAATGTACTGTACTATTGCTGCTTCTGATTGGCTTGCATTTGACGCTTTCTCTTTTTATTCGTTGAAACCTGTGAATACAAAACAAAACAAACACAAAAAAACAAAAGAATGCAAGTGCGTTAGTTGTATGCATGCATGCATG